>JASVEL010010009.1:0-102569 GCA_032618575.1 Nicotiana noctiflora
GTTCCCCGTTTTCGTTATATGTATCGCTGTTATTTCGTGAATTAATATGCTTAAATTGGCTAAAGAGAGCTTCTAGCTCCGTGGTTGATATTGATTGGTCAGGCTGGCTTAGCAATGTGCTGGGCGCCATCACGACCGGATTTGGGGTCGTGACAAGTTGGTATCGGAGCCTAGGTTTACTAGGCCTCATGAGTCTTGAGCCGGTTAGTAGAGTCTTGTGGATCGGTACGGGGACGCCTGTACTTATCCTCGGGAGGCCGCGAACCTTTAGGAAACACTTCACATTTCTTGGAATTCTTATCGTGCGTACTTGATTCAGCTTGAGATATGCTTTTGAAATTCCTTCCGCACGTCTGTGTACGTATCGAGCGCTCAGTAATATAATTGACTTATGGCTTGCAATTCCCCGATCGAGGGGCGAGATATAATCTCCATGAGTTCATGTTGGGCCAGTCGGGAGGACTTGAGGTCGAATCCTTGTCTATGGCTTGAGCACCAAGGTATTAATTTTGCGAGTCGGTATTATGAAGTTCATACGATCGGTACTGATCCTTATTGTGCAAATGGCAGTTTGATAATGGGAGAGCTGTAAGGTATTCAGTTCTTATTGTGGTTTGATATGTAGCCCTAGCTATGGGCGTGAGAAATAATTATCATATCTCGTAATTGGAAGGTAAAGTGCCTTATGTGTAGTGGAACGAGTTTAAACTCAGGAAGACTAAAGTGATTTTGATATGTGTTATGATTCGAGCAGGTATAGCGCAGGTTCAAGTATAAATTATGATAATATGATTCGTATAGTATTGAGATTTAATATTGTTGAAATACATTGTGATATCTTGTTTAGTTGTGGATGTATTGTTAGAATGGTTTGGTGATTCTCTGGCAGGTGGATAGGCCAATTTACAAAGGAAACTTTGCCGAAATTTTTGGAAAATTTGGGACTTAGAAAGATTTCTGTCACCTAAAGAGAGTGGGCTTATTGGTGGTGCATGTATATTCTGCAAGAATTGCAGAAGAGCTAAGGTCTCTGATGATTCGAGTCTCTGTCAAGGCTTGTAAATGACTTGAGTTTAATCTCATATTAATATTTCGGCATCATTTGAGTAAGAATGCTATGAGTAGCTGAAAGTGCTTTGATGTATGACTCCGAGCTAAGTTGGGGAGGCTGTTATTGATTAACTGATTGCACTGTCGTGTGCTGTGTTGGCTCTGTCTCTAGGTATGTTTGGGAAATTTTGATAAAGGTTATGGTGCTTCGTAGATGTGAAGAAATACTAGGATGTTTGAACTGATGTTGATAAAGAATGTTCGGTGTATAGAAAGTTAAGATAGCTAATTGTGTTTGTATGTAATCATGATCTGCATTGTCAGAGTTCTAACAAGGGACGAGTGGTCCTACTCAATAGGACAGTTGAATTACAACTGAATAAGGGTGAATGATGCCCGAGAATGGTTTTGCAGTGTGCAAGATTTTGCTTGTAACAGTCAAGTGCCTTAAGTTTTGTGTATGTGGCTAAAGATGGCGGTTTCGTTAGAGAAAAATCAAGACTAGTGTTATATTATGTGAATGATGGAATTCTATGTAACCGTATGGGAAGGTAATGATAACGAATTCAAATCGCAAGAAGTTCTTCGAAATAAAGTATTGTAGAATGTGATCCTTCTGGGAAATATTGAGAGAGCTAATATTAAATCAAAGATGAATCAGAAAGGAAACTGGGTAAATGGAACAACTTGTTAATAAACCGAAGCGGTATGATAAGGAATACGACTAATTATTGGTATGTGATTGAAGTAATGAGTCTTGCAGATATTGTGCAACAAAGCCTTTGAGTCCTGACAATTGTGTTACTCGATATGGGTATAAGGACTCAGTCCTGCCAGTTAAACTTATGCAACGAATGGGAAGAAATAGTTTGTGATGTGTTTTATCATGGTTTGAAAATGAGTATATTCTTGTCTGTATGCGAAGCGTGGAATGTGTAATGAGTTTTTCTTCTATATGGGATCGCGAAAGTCCTTGACTAGTAGAGTGCGCCGATGTTGAGGCGGAGGAAAGGGATATGAATTTCCAATGTTGTCTTAGTGTAATATGGTATATTCTAGGTTTTGAGATCAGTTCATAAGATATGAGAAGCCAATAAAATTATTGTGCAACGCAGACAGCTGCAGGTAAATTAAGAATCGATCTTTCTGATAATTTAAGAAAATGGTACCGCTATTCTATTAACTTGGCAGGGAATATGATCCAAAAAGGACAAGGTAATGTAAACTGATGATATCCAGTGGTATGGTGGTATTCTCTTGTTGGATCGACTATAATAACCGAGTCGTTGATGGCATAGTGAAATTTCTGAATGGCTGTCATGGTATGAATGGACGCTTGATGTGCGTTATGTATATGTACGGTGGAATACGGAATCAGGCATAGTGATTCATGTGTTATATATGTGTAGGAGACTTGAAGTTCTCGTTAATCCGCCTATGCAGTGGTTGTATATCGTGTGCATCGGCACCGTTTTGTGATTATTGGAAATCGGAAGCCCTAGAGGCTCTCTCTTGACTTGATAAGACGAATTTGGATTATGATACTTGATTGTTGACTGGTTGTCATGGGTCAGATTGTCTAGACTAATGTGATATGGACTATGTCGGAAAACAACACAAATTGCGTAGCAGAGAGCATCAGAGTATGCTCCAACAGAGTAGTTGTACACAGGACCACCGGACGGCTGGTAGGCATTGCTTTGTCAGTTGGACCTTAGTGGCGGATGTTAGTGTAGAAGTATCTACCATTGATTAGTTCTGGTATTGAGGAACTTTGTCGGATGCATTTCTTGTGGCCAAACTTGAGGCTATATATGTTTATTATGATGAGCAACTTGACTCGACGCGTATTTATTTGACGAGGGTTACTTGGATCGGGTGGCACGCCGCCACAGGTATGGTATCTAGATCGGGTGGCACGCCGCCATGGGTATGTCATTGGAGCGGGTTGCACGCCGCAATAGAATATTGTGAAAATATAGTTAGTTATAAGCTACCTGGTATACAATACTTCCTCGCTTCTGAGGAAAAGACCGTTTTGAGTATCGCTTGGCGAATGGCACATCGGTTGTGTCCTCTCAAGATTTAATAGCATATGTTAATGGTTTCACCGTGGGTGAGGTTGATTGCTTGGGTTCAGACCTAGATCTGTGCGTGGCTAACCTTTTTGAGCTTGGTAACTTGAGGTGCTTCATGAGTAATAATGTTGGGATAAAATCACGAATCGTGGCAAGGCCACGTGATGTTATGACCTCTCGAGGAGGATTCAGGTACTCTATTTCTATAATGCGAGACGCGATCTCGGTTCTATGTTATGATGGCACAGAGGAACTGAATTGCAGCTCTATTTGCTGGAGACAATTGTCATGATTTGAGCTGTCATGATTCGAGTGTGTGCAAACATTTCTATTGGAGCCTATGTTGTGCTCGTTGTGGCTTAGGCCGATGTTGAGGTGTCATATCACCAGTGCGGTGTATTATAATCGAAATGACCTTTGGAGTCATTTATGAATACGAGCATATTGGATCTTAGCTCGTTAGAAAGGTAAAAAAATCGAGGTTTGACTCCGAAACCTATTGGGGTATCAGTTAAAAGTGAAATAGATTCATGAATGGTTGACCTGAGAGATGGGTTCGATATATCGCGTGTTCGGTTGCCGTGGGCATGATATGAAAGTGTTGGAACAAGACTCTATCTAATGAAAAAGGGTTTTTCAGTTGGTATTTGGTTATCATGGGAAATTGTGTGATTAGAGACTATTGTCTCGAGTGATTGGGTTGTTTGATACATCCTATGATCTCACCCGGAGTAGTGAATATGGGTTATTGCAGTGGATTCGAGTGTATCCCTGAGTATAGGCATGGGATTTGCATTTGGCATATGATTTCGGAAAGTGCAATGTGATTTATGGTTCAGATGGTCTATGAAATTTTGACTATATGGTGTTTTCGGACTTATGTGAGATAGGGTAACGTATGATCGCCCGAATATATGCTGGGTAAGGTCATTCAGCTATTGAGTTGCTTCTAGTACCACTCTTTTAAGTTGGGGAGAATGTAATGACCTGGCCCGTCGTTACGGGAATTTACCACCCCGTTAGGTTGCAATTACATGTTTTATGCTTTTATATCAGTGTTAGAGCCTATCGGGTGAGTTAGCAGTGAATTGAATTGAAAATGAAGCAAATAGCATGTTTGAAGGAAGTTTGAATATGAAAAGTCAACCTAGAGTTGACTATCGAGTTAGAGTGCTCGGAATCAGATTCTGATGATTCGACTAGCTTCGGGAGATCATTTATGACTTAGGAGAGCAATCGGAATTGAATTTGGAGGTCCGGTGTAGTTTTAGGCTTGAATTGGCTAAGGTTGAATTTTGGCGAAATTCGAACGGTAGGTGAGATTTTGATCCGGGAGTCGGAATGGAATTCCGACAGTTCCTGTAGCTTCGTTATGTGATTTTGGATACATCTACAAATTTTTAGGTCTTTCGGACGTCGTTTGATCGGGTTTTGGATTGAATGTTAGTTTTGAAAATTTTGAAGAAACTTAGGCTTGAATCCGTGTGTAATTGGTGATTTTGATGTTTATGGTGGTGTTTTTATGATTGGAACAAGTTCGTATCATGTTTTGGAGTATGTTGGTTGTTTTCGTTGGGGTCCCGGGGGCCTCGGGGTGAATCCGGACCATCATCCGGCATTTTTGGAACATGAAAAGTCTGCTGTAAATTGCAGATCACTGTGCAGAAGGCTAAGCCTTCGCGTTCGCGAGGGCAATGCCGCGTTCGCGTGAGGGGCATCGCGAACGCGTAGAGTAAAATCGTCTGGCAGTGAAATTAAAATCACAGAACAGAGGGCTCACGGGTTCATATACCCAAAACATAATTTTTGAGCCCTTGAGAGAAGAAATCACGGGAAAACGCCGGGAAATCATCGGGTATTCATCGGAGGTAAGTTTCTTGACTCAAAAACATCATTTTATGGTAGAATTAACATCAATCTTCATGAATTTGGGTAGAAATTGTGAAGGATTGTGGCCTAGATATTGAAAACGAAAATTTGGGTTTTAAAAGACCAATCGAACTCCGATTTTGGTAAATTTTATATGTATGGACTCGTGGCGAGACGAGGGTTCTGTAAATACGGGTTTCGAAGTTTTTTGAGATGTGGGCCCGGGGCTCGGGTTTTACAAATTTCGTGATTTTTGATATTTTATTATAATTTAAGGTTTAAAATGGGATTTTTGCTATTCAGCATTCTTATAAGGTTATGAAAAACTTGAATAAGGTCTTAATAATATTTTAGTTGTGAGCTAATGTGATATTGTTGCCCGTAGGGCTTCCTTGATTATTTGTTAGACCTGATTGGGGCCGAGGGCCATATGTTAGGACATGACATTTTATGTGAGCATATGCATACACATGCATGGATCGGACTGCACGCCGCAGTGGTATATGGATCGGGCTGCGCGCCACAGCAGGTGTGATATTAATATTGTGCTTGGGCTGTAGGAGCCCCTTCGGAATCGAACCCCCACAGTGAGCACGGGTACCCAAATTGGATCGGGCTACATGCCGTAGCGGTCATATGCATTGCATGGCATACATACATTGGTTTACGTGTACTACGTGGCATAACATTTAGCACTCATACATTACTGGCACACATGCATTAGTTGCCTTATTGACCAGATCTCCTGGTGTAAATTGATAAGGAGTGCTGAGCCCGAGGGGCTGATTTGAGTGCGGACTTGCACTGCTTGAGATTGTATCCAGGTATCGGTATATTATCATGAAAGAAAGTAGTTAAAAATTGAGATTTCTAAATAATCTACTCACATATGCTGAAAGGGAATAAAATGATACTGTTTTGAAGTTTTATGATAGTTCTGTATTGTGTAGCAAGAGATAGTGCCTTGCGTGGTTTTCTTCCCTTCAGCATTATTTACTTTTATTACCGCTGAGTTGGAAGTACTCACACCCAACTCCCTGCACCTTGTGTGCAGATCCAGGTACATTTGGTAGAGCTGATTCCATTGCGGCTCGGGAGTGCTTTTGGACAGTCGAGGTAGCTGCCAGCGTTTGCAGGACCTGATTCTCCAGTTTGTCTATATTTTGTTCTGATCATCCCACACTTGTGCACATTTATATTCACTATTTACACTTGTATATTCCGTAGAGGCTCATGACTCTTGACCCTTCGGTCTATGGGAGTTGGTATGCGTTGGGGCTTGGTCCCCCCGTTTTTTGATATATCCATCACTGTTAATTTACAATTGTTATGTTTAAATGGGATAAGGCGAGCTCATAGCTCTATGATTGTTGTTGATTGGTCGGGCTGGCCTAGCAGTGTGCTGGGCGCCATCACGACCGGATTTGGGGTCGTGACATATCACCAGGGTATGCCATATGGTATCACTGGGATGTCGAGCATGATAGATCAATGAAGAGGCCTCACATTCCACAGTTGGCTGAGTAGTCTAAGGAACAAAAAGATTGGGTGGCCAAAGAAAATGAGTACCGAGCCAGAATCAGCTTGTTGGAAAAATAATTCCAAGACCTCAAATTCGAAAGCAGCTTACAAGCGGTATCCGATGAGGGAGAAAAGAAACAGCTGAGAAAAGAGAATGAAATCTTGAAGGCTCAATTGCAAAGATGAAAACAGCAGCCGAAACCCCAGTTCGACTTGCTCGAGATGAGAAGTTAACTGAAAATCTTCAGCGCAAAGTGAATGACTATAGTTTTGATCTAGATAAAGCTGAAAAGGAGTTAGTCGGGGTTCTGAAACAACTGGCCAAAAATGCTGTGGAAGGAGTCCGAATGGTTCAGCGATTACAAGATAAACACAAGGTTGAGGTAGCCCGGTTGAGAAAGAAAATCATTACAGCCGAAGTCAAAAGTAGCAAACAAACCAAAGAGTTTGAAGTAGAGAGAGAACATTGCTACATGGCTATGGCTTTGTTATAATTAGATCTACAACAACTACAAAAGAAGAACCAACAAACTTTAGACGCTCGTGCCAAACAGATTGGTAGGTTGCTTCAAGGAAAAGGGGTCATCAGGGAAAGAATCATCAACATTGCTCAGTACATCACAAAGAAATGTCAATTGTGTGAAGATGTGTCTCAGTCAACATTCACATCAGCAGTAAAGTTCTTTGTAAATAAAGTAATGACCGACCTAAATAAAATCCAAAGTGGATTAGCATATAGGCCCGCGGCAAGACCGAACGATGTCTCGCAGGCACTAGGAGCTTTAATGTATTCATAGGGCATGCATTTTGTATTTGTATTTTTCTTTTGCATTTGAATTACAACATCATTTGTAACCAATGTTTGAGTATTAATGAAAATTAAAAAGAATAAGAAGTTGCTATTAGTTTCTTTCTTTTATGCAAATTGCTTGGGCGATAGGCAAACATGTAGGAACGAAAAACAAAAAAAAAGGAATGGAAAAGAAGAAAAGAAGAAAAAAGAAATAAACAGAAAAGTAATGAAATGAAGAAAAACAAAAGTGAAAAGAAAATTGGTGGTTCAAAGAGGAGTAGTGCGGGGATGATGCATGATGACTAGGCAAAAGTTTTGATTCTTAATTGTGATATTTACCCCTTATGAGCTAACTAATAACGAGTTTTGTTGTTTATGAGTATCAGATTTACTGTTGGCAACTAGCATTCTGGCACATCACAGCTACAATACACGTTCAAAAGCCATGGCCAAAGCAGTGACTCAGGAAATCGAGCCCACTATTATGGATCCGGTACAAGAGGAAGAAGTTGTGGACGTAGATAGTATGAAAGAAGAGATGTACTTATTAAAACATCAGATGTCAGAGATGTACCAGGCCTTGTCTAGGGGTCAACCTTTGCCTTCTTATCCAGCCAATCCAGCATATATCCCTCCTACAAACCCAAATCCCGAACCACCCACTATGAACTTGTCCTCCACATACCCAACTTACCCGCATTACTATGCTACAACCTCGCAAGCACCTCCACCATTGTCTAAACAAGATCCACCACCACCACCTCAGGTCGCTCCAGTATACGCGGCACCGCCACCTATTGCTCTACACAAATCTTCCAGCGAACCTGTGTTCCATGTTAAGGACACTCATTATTATCCACCAGAACCAACTTTCAGGCAACATGATTCCTACACACCGCTCATAGACATGACAAAAGAAGAAAAGCCTATCAGAAATCTGGAACAGGAAGAGATGGCCTGTAAGATGAAAAGTCTTGAACAGTCATTTCGTAACATACAAGGGCTAGGAGGCCAAGTGAGTGTTGCGTACAAAGATCTATGCTTGTTTCCGGAGGTACAACTATCGGCCGGGTTTAAGTTACCTAAGTTTGATATGTATGACGGTCACGGAAATCCAGTAGCCCATCTGAGGGGTTACTGTAGTAAAATGCGCGAAGTAGGAGGAAGTAACAAGTTACTTATGGATTATTTTAGCCAGAGCTTAAGTGGTTCGGGGTTGGAATGGTATACTCGACAGGATCATACCAGGTGGTTCATTTGGGATGACCTAGCTCAATAGTTTGCAAACCACTTCCAATACAATCTAGAGATTATCCCTGACAGGTTGTCGTGGACTAAGATGGAGAAGAAACCCGGGGAAAGTTTCCGGGAATACGAATTTAGATTGAGGGAGCAGGCTGCACGAGTAGACCCACCAATGAAAGAAGGGGAAATGGTAGACTGCTTTTTACAGGCTTTGGAGCTAACATACTATGGCCACTTAGTATTGGCAATTGGAAAAACCTTTAACGAGGTAGTCAAAATGGGAAGCTTTGTAGAAGAAGGACTAAAGACAAATAAGATCATGAGCTACTCGGCTATTAAGGCCACAAACCAAGAAATACAGACCGGAACCAGAGGGTTGATTGGCAAGAAGAAAAAGGAGGAAGTTGCGGTAATTGAAGGTAGATCATGGTCCCAGGCCCCAACACATATCATCTTCCCCATCGCCCATACCAACCATATCCACCAGCACCACATAACTCACCTCCACCATATTTCCCTCCAACCAATCCACATTTTTCTGTCCAACATGCTCAACCTTACCCACCTCCTTCACATGCATGGCGTACCCCAGCTTCACAAAATGTCTACCATGCACAAAATGCCTATCCGCCTTCCAAAACATACAAAAATCCAAATCGATGCGATTTTCGTCCAGATTAAAAAGTAAAAGGTAATAGAGCCCAAATAAAGAGAACATTCACTCCGTTAGGGGAGTCATATACCAGTCTTTTTCACCGTTTGAGAGAATTAGGGATGTAGAGCCCTATTGAACCAAAAATTCCCGACCCACCACCCAAAATCTAGACCAATCAGCCCAATGTGAGTACTGTTCCGGGGCACCGGGACTGTAACGACCTGGCCCGTCGTTACGGGAATTACCACCCCGTTATGTTGTAATTACATGTTTTATGCTTTTATATCGGTGTTAGAGTCTATCGGGTGAGTTAGGAGTGATTTGGATTGAAAATGAGGCATATAGCCTTTTTGAAGGAAACTTGAATAAGGAAAGTCAACCTGGAGTTGACTATTTGGTTAGAGGGCTCGGAATCGGATTCTAATAATTCGGTTAGTTCCGGGAGGTGATTTGTGACTTAGGGGAGCGATCGGAATTGAATTTGGAGGCCGGTGTAGAAATAGGCTTGAATTGGCTAAGGTTGAATTTTGGCGAAACCCGAACGGTAGGTGAGATTTTGATCCGAGGGTCGGAATGGAATTCCGACAGTTGCAGTAGCTTCGTTAGGTGATTTTGGATTTGTCCGCAAAATTTCAGGTCATTCGGACGTTGCTTAGTCGGGTTTTTTTTGATGGAATGTGTAATTCGGAAAGTTTTAAGGAATTTAGGCTTGAATCCGTGTGTAATTGGTGATTTTAATGTTTAGGATGGTGTTTTTATGATTGGAACAAGTTCGTATCGTTTTTTGGGGTATGTTGGTGGTTTTCGTTGGGGTCCTGGGGGCCTCGGGGTGTTTTCGGATGGCTAAACGAGAGAAAATGTGGAAAATTGCAGGTTTTGACTCTAGTTCTGTTGTTTTCGCTCCTGCGGAAATGGGGGCGCAGGAGCGAGTCCGCAGGAGTGGACAAGAGGGCGCAGGGGCGAGTGACTTCGCAGAAGCGGAATAGTCTCCGCTGAAACGGCGTCGCAGGAGCGAAGGTGAGGCCGCAGAAGCGGCCAAGAGAGAAATGGGGGAAACCGCAGAAGCGGATTTGTTGACCGCATAGGCGAGTCCGCAGGAGCGGACTCTTGGTCGCAGAAGCGAATCATTCCGCAGAAGCGGACTAATTTCCGCAGAAGCGGATGCGCAGGGACGGTCCTTGGATAGCTGGTGCGAAAATGGCCAAAAGGGTGTGGGTTCGCAGAAGCGACCAAAAGGTCGCAGAAGCGGTTCCGCAGGTTTGGAATTTTATCCGCAGAAGCGAAAATCGCTGTGAGTTAAGTGTATCAGAAGTTAGAAAAATTTCAGAAATATTTCACACATTTGGGTCACGGCTTTAGAGGCGATTTGGGTGATTTTGAAGAGAAACTCAAGGGAAATCATCAGGTAATCAACTATGGACTTAAACTATGATTAGTATTGGTAATATTATGCAATTATATCATGAAAATGGAGGAATTTGGGGTAATTTATGGAGGATTTAGACCTAGGCTTGAACTTTAGAAAATCAAGGTTTTGAATGGGCAAATGGAGTCCGAATTTGGTAAAATTGATATGCTTAGACTCGTATTGAGATGAGGGTTCCGAATATGTGACTTTCGTGATTTTCGACAAGCGTACCGAAAGTCGGGTTTTGACAACTTTGGGAATTTTGATGTAAATTGAGTTGTATTGATTGGGTTTCGTCCCATTGGCCTAATTTGTTGTATTTTTACTGTATTTGATCAGATTCTACGCGTGCAGAGCTTGATTCTCGTGGAAAGGGCATTTTGGAATAGTCGTCGCGCTGTATTGAGGTGAGTAATAGATGTGGGTGATGACCAGCGGGTTCGAAACTCCGGTATACCACTTTGTGACGTTGTATAGCGGCGAGACACGCACACTCTTGAGAGTGCGGGGTCGATCATGAACCGGAGACTATATATTAGTCCGACTTGTTGATACTGTATTATTGGCTATTCTCGAGCCGTTGAACCCCCTTCTTGGGCGGTTGAGTATACTTGTGGGCTGTGAGCCAGTTATTGGATCCCGCGAGGATCATTATCATTGTCTTATCATATAGACATGCTATTTTACTACTAGTCCGCAGCTATTTTTGTTATTATGCTAATTCCAATCTCTGGAACTTAATATTACTGTTTTCCAACTGAAAAATGATAAAAAGAGTTTTAAAAAAAAAACTACTTTTGAGCCTGCGAGGCTGTATCTACATATTAGCTGACTAGTAGTGGATCGGGATGCGCGCCGCAGCGAGATATATGTTGGATCGGACTGCACGCCGCAGGAATATCTCTATGAGATGTGCTTGGGCCGTAGGAGCCCCTCCGGAGTCTGAACCCCCACAGTGAGCACGGGTACCCAAAATTGGAGTCGGGCTACGCGCCGTAGCGGTCATATCATGCATTGCATTGCATTTAGCTACATCCGCTAGCTGTTATGCTATTTATTGGTATTTGTTGGTACAGGTACAGTGAAGATTGATTCTATGACAGGGTAGCTGATTATAGCTTTACATAGTGCTTTATTGCGGATTTCTTATCTGCGCTGTCTTACCCTTGTTTACTACCACTGAGTCTGGCAGTACTCATTTTACTCCCTGCACCTTGTGTGCAGATCCAGGTACCTCTCAGTAGTGATCCAGTAGCGGTGCGAGGCGACATCCGTGGGATATACGAGGTAGCTGCAGAGTCCGCAGGACCCGATATTCCTTCCTACCGTCTTTTGATTTTGTATTGACATTTCTTTCCGCACTTGGTATTTTTGTAAACCTTTATACACTCATGTTCAGTAGAGGCTCATGACTCTTGACCCTTGGTCTATGGGAGTTGGGGTATTTTGGGACTTGGTTTCCCCGTCGTTAGTATAAGTATTACTATTGTTTCATATTTTGAAATGCTTAAATGGGTTAAAGAGAGCTTCTAGCTCCGTTGTTGATATTGATTGGTCGGGCTGGCTTAGCAATGTGCTGGGCGCCATCACGATCGGGTTTGGGGTCGTGACAAGTTGGTATCAGAGCCTAGGTTACTAGGCCTCATGAGTCTTGAGCCGGTTGGTAGAGTCTTGTGGATCGGTACGGGACGCCAGTACTTATCCTCGGGAGGCTGTAAACCTTTAGGAAACACTTCACATTTCTTGAACTCTGTCGTGCGATCTTGTTCTTTTGAGAACTGAACTTCTATATTATATTCTCTCGTAGATGGCAAGAACTCGAGATTGTAATTGCCTTATGGCTTGTGATTTCCCCGAACGAGAAGCAAGATATAATCTCTGTGAGATCATGTTGGGCCAGTCGGAAAGACTTGAGGCTGGACCTTGTTTATGACTTGAGCATCGAGGTGCTGATTTTGTGAGTGGTGGTAATAGATAATGTATTGAGGGTTTGAAACCCCGTATTTGCACTATACAGTGTTGTCCTGAGATGGAACACGCGTCATGTGACGAGTGTGGTGGTATTATGACTGGGGATTTGGACTTGATCCTTCCCGATTGATAGATTACTGTGTATAATGACTGAGACCGGCTTATATCGATGTATTTGGGCTAGTAGCCGTGTTTGGGGCCTTGTGCCGATCTGTAGAGTATTAGGGAGGCTTACTAATGGATGAGTCTGTTAATTGTTCGACTCTTATCTAATTTGTTGTGTAGCCCCGAGCTATGGGCATGGTGAATAATTATCATATCTCGTAATTGGAAGGTAAAGTGCCTTAGGTGTAGTGGAACGAGTTTAAACTCAGGAAGACTAAAGTGATTTTGCTATGTGTATCCCGGTGGAAGGTATTGTGATGAAATGCTAAATTGAGAAGAAGTAGGAGGGTTGATCCTCATGTGTAATTGAAAGGTATTTGATATGTGTTATGATTCAAGCAGGTACAACGTAGGTTCAAGTATAAATTGTGATAATATGATTCGTATAGTATTGAGATTTAATGTTGTTGAAATAGATTGTGATATCTTGTTGAGTTGTGGGTGTATTGTTAGAATGGTTTGGTGATTCTCTGGTAGGTGGATAGGCCAATTTACAAAGGGAACTCTGCCGAATGTTTTTTTTTTTGGAAAATTTGGGACTTAGAAAAGCTTTTTGTCACCTAAAGAGTGGGCGTAACTGTTGTGTGTGAATGAATGCAAGAATTGCAAAAGAATTAATATTTCTGATGATTCGAACCTCCGCCGAAGCTTGTAAATGACTTGAGTTTAATCTAACTAGAACTTTGTTGCATCTTTTGAGTAAGAAGGCTATGAGTGGCTAAAAGTGCTTTGATGTATGACTCCGAGCTAAGTTGGGGAGGTTGTTATTGATTAACTGATTGCACTGTCGTGTGCTGTGTTGGCTCCGTCTCTAGGTATGTTGGGAAATTTTGATAAAGGTTATGGTGCTTCGTAGATATGAAGAAATACTAGGATGTTGTGAACTTATGTTGGTGAAGAATGTTCGGTGTATAGAAAAGAAAGATAGCTAATTGTATCGGTATGTAATCATGTTTTGCGGTGTCAAAGTTCTAGCAAGGAATGAGTGGTTATGTTCAATAAGACAGTTGAATTACAACTGAATAAGGGTAAATGACGCCCGAGAATAGTCCTGTGGTGTTCCGGATTTTGCTTGTAACGGATGCATTAAGATTATGTATGTGGCTAAAGATGGTGTTTTCGTTAGAAGGGATCAAGACTTGTTCTATGTTATGTGAATGATGGGATTCTATGTATCCGTATTGGAAGGTAATAATACTAATTCAAAAATCGCATGAAGTTCTTCAAAACAAGTATTGTAGAATGTGGTACTCTTGGGAAACATTGAGAGTGGCCTATGGGTTTTAGACCGTGTGGTCTTATGTACGAGTCTCGTGTGGTAACATGAGTTGAGTTATGGTAGTGCTACAATAAAGGCTAATACTAAGTTAAAGATGGTTCAGAAAAGAAATTGAGTAAATGGAGCAACTTGTTAATAAATCAAAGCGGTATGATAAGGAATACGATTAATTCCCGGTAGGTGTTCGAAGTAATGAGTCTTGCAGATGTTGTGCAACAAAGCTCTTGAGCGCTGGCAGTTGTGTAACTTGATATGACGAATTTGGATTATGATACTTGATTGCTGGCTGGTCATCATTGGGCCAGGTTATCTAGACTAATGTGATATAGACTATGATGGTATGGCACAAATTATGTAGCAGAGTGCATCAGAGTATGCTCCAGCAGGGTAGTTGTACCTCAGGACCAACAGACGGCTGGTGGGTATTGCTTGTTCGGTTGGGCCTTCGTGGCGGATATCAGTGCAGAGGTTTCTATCGTTGATTTGGTTCTGGTATTGAGTAACTTTGTCGGATATGCTTCTTGTGGCCAAACTTGAGGCTATATATGTTTACCATAATGAGCCATTTGACTCGACGCGCATTTCTTTGGCGAGGGTTCTATATTGGATCGGGTGGCACGCCGCCACGGGTATGTCATTGGAGCGGGTTGCACGCCGCAACAATGTAATGTGAAAATAGAGTTAGTTATATATTACCTGGTATACAATACTTCCTAGCTTCTAAGGAAAAGTCCGTATTGAGTATCGTTTGGCGAATGGCACATCGGTTGTGTCCTTTCAGGATTTGATAGCATACATTAATTGTTTCACCGTGGGTGAGGTTGATTGCTTGGGTTCAGACCTAGATCTGTGCGTGGATGACCTTTTTGAGCTTGGTAACTTGAGGTGTTTCATGAGTAATAGTGTTTGGATAGAATCATAAATTGTGGCAAGGCCACGTGATGTTATGACCTCTCGAGGAGGATTCGGGTACTTTATTTCTATAATGCGAGACGCGGTCTGAGTTCTATATTATGATGGCACTGAGGAATTGAACTGCAGCTCTTTTGCCGGAGACAGTTGTCATGAATTGAGCTGTCATGATTCGAGTGTGTGCATACGTTTCTATTGGAGCCTATGTTGTGCTCGTCGTGGCTTAGGCCGGTGTTGAGTTGTTTATCACCAGTGTGGTGTCTTATAATCGAAATGACCGTTGGAGTCATTAATGAATACGAGCATATTGGATCTTAGCTTGTTAGAAAGGTAGAAACCGAGGTTTGGCTCCGAAACCTATCGTGGTATGAGTTTTAAAAAGGGAAATAGATTCACGAATGGTTAACCCGAGAGATGGGTACGCGGGTTGAGTTGAGTACAGCATTTCACCCCCAGACAGACGGGCAGTCTGAGCGCACTATTCAGAGCTTGGAAGATATGTTGCGAGCTTGTGTGATTGATTTTGGTGGTTTGTGGGATGAGTTCCTACCACTTGCCGAGTTTGCCTACAACAACAGTTATCAGTCGAGTATTCAGATGGCCTCGTATGAGGCATTGTATGGCAGGCGGTGTAGATCCCCCGTGGGATGGTTTGAGCCTGGTGAGGTTAGATTGATAGGGACTGAGTTAGTCCAGGATGCTCTGGATAGAGCAAAGTTGATCCAGGAGAGGCTTCGTACGGCACAGTCTCGTCAGAAGAGTTATGCGGACCGTAGAGTTCGAGAGTTATCTTTCATGGTTGGTGACAGAGTATTGTTGAAGGTTTCAGCTATGAAGGGTGTCATGAGGTTTGAGTCCTAGGTACATTGGTCCTTTTGAGATACTCGGGAGGGTTGAAGAGGTGGCATACGAGTTGGCCTTGCCGCCTAGCTTATCTAGCGTTCATCCAGTATTCCATGTATCTATGCTTCGTAAGTACATTGGAGATCCGTCTCATGTATTAGATTTCAGTACCATTCAGCTTGATGGTGATCTATCCTATGATGTGGAGCCTATTGCCATTTTGGGACGTCAGGTGACAAAATTGAGGTCTGTGAGATTTCAGCTATATGGTGTTTTCGGACTTATGAGAGATAGGGTGACGTGTGATCGCCCGAATATATGCTTGGTAAGGTCGTTCAGCTATTGGGTTGCTTCTAGTACAACTCTGACTTCGCTCGAGGACGAGCGTTTGTTTAAGTTGGGGAGAATGTAATGACCCGGCCCGTCGTTACGGGAATTTCCACCCCTTTACCTTGCATTTACATGTTTATGATTTTATATCAGTGTTAGAGTCTATCGGGTGAGTTAGGAGTGATTTGGATTGAAAATGAGGCATATAGCCTTTTTGAAGGAGACTTGAATAAGGAAAGTCAACCCGAAGTTGACTATTTAGCTAGAGGGCTCGGAATCGGATTCTGATGATTCGGTTAGTTCCGGAAGGTGATTTGTGACTTAGGGGAGCGATCGGAATTGAATTTGGAGGCCGGTGTAGAAATAGGCTTGAATTGGCTAAGGTTGAATTTTGGCGAAACCCGAACAGTAGGTGAGATTTTGATCCGGGGGTCGGAACGGAATTCCGACAGTTGCAGTAGCTTCGTTAGGTGATTTTGGGTTTCTCCGCAAAATTTCAGGTCATTCGGGCGTTGCTTAGTCGGGTTTTTTTTGATGGAATGTGTAATTCGGAAAGTTTTAAGGAATTTAGGCTTGAATCCGTGTGTAATTGGTGATTTTAATGTTTAGGATGGTGTTTTTATGATTGGAACAAGTTCGTATCGTTTTTTGGGGTATGTTGGTGGTTTTCGTTGGGGTCCTGGGGGCCTCGGGGTGTTTTCGGATGGCTAAACGAGAGAAAATGTGAAAAATTGCAGGTTTTGACTCTAGTTCTGTTGTTTTCGCTCCTGCGGAAATGGGGGCGCAGGAGCGAGTCCGCAGGAGCGGACAAGAGGGCGCAGGGGCGAGTGACTTCGCAGAAGCGGAATAGTCTCCGCTGAAACGGCGTCGCAGGAGCGAAGGTGAGGCCGCAGAAGCGGCCAAGAGAGAAATGGGGGAAACCGCAGAAGCGGATTTGTTGACCGCATAGGCGAGTCCGCAGGAGCGGACTCTTGGTCGCAGAAGCGAATCATTCCGCAGAAGCGGACTAATTTCCGCAGAAGCGGATGCGCAGGGGCGGTCCTTGGATCGCCAAAAGGGCCTGGGTTCGCAGAAGCGACCAAAAGGTCGCAGAAGCGACCAAAAGGTCGCAGAAGCGGTTCCGCAGGGGCGGAATTTTATCCGCAGAAGCGAAAATCGCTGTGAGTTAAGTGTATCAGAAGTTAGAAAAATTTTAGAAACATTTCACACATTTGGGTCTCGGCTTTAGAGGCGATTTGGGCGATTTTGAAGAGAAACTCAAGGGAAATCATCAGGTAATCAACTATGGACTTAAACTATGATTAGTATTTGTAATATTATGCAATTATATCATGAAAATGGAGGAATTTGGGGTAATTTATGGAGGATTTAGCCCTAGGCTTGAACTTTAGAAAATCAAGGTTTTGAATGGGCAAACGGAGTCCGAATTTGGTAAAATTGATATGCTTAGACTCGTATTGAGATGAGGGTTCCGAATATGTGACTTTCGTGATTTTTCAACAAGCGTACCGAAAGTCGGGTTTTGACAACTTTGGGAATTTTGATGTAAATTGAGTTGTATTGATTGGGTGTCGTCCCATTGGCCTAATTTGTTGTATTTCTACTGTATTTGATCAGATTCTACGCGTGCGGAGCTTGATTCTCGTGGCAAGGGCATTTCGGAATAGTCGTCACGCTGTATTGAGGTGAGTAATAGATGTGGGTGATGACCAGCGGGTTCGAAACCCCGGTATACCACTTTGTGACGCTGTATAGCGGCGAGACACGCACACTCTTAAGAGTGCGGGGTCGATCATGAACTGGAGACTATATATTAGTCCGACTTGTTGATACTGTATTATTGGCTATTCTCGAGCCGTTGAACCCCTTCTTGGGCGGTTGAGTATACTTGTGGGCCGTGAGCCAGTTATTGGATCCCGCGAGGATCGTTATCATTGTCTTATCATATAGACATGCTAGTTTACTACTAGTCCGCAGCTATTTCTGTTATTATGCTAATTCCAATCTCTGGAACTTAATATTACTGTTTTCCAATTGGAAAATGATAAAAAGAGTTTTCAAAAACTACTTTTGAGCCTGCGAGGCTGTATCTTTATATTAGCTGACTAGTAGTGGATCGTGCTGCGCGCCGCAGCGAGATGTATGTTGGATCGGACTGCACGCCGCAGAAATATCTCTATGAGATGTGCTTGGGCTGTAGGAGCCCCTCCGGAGTCTGAACCCCCACAGTGAGCACGGGTACCCAAAATTGGAGTCGGGCTACGCGCCGTAGCGGTCATATCATGCATTGCATTGCATTTAGCTACATCTGCTAGTTGTTATGCTATTTATTGGTATTTGTTGGTACAGGTACAGTGAATATTGATTCTATGACAGGGTAGCTGATTATAGTTTTACATAGTGCTTTATTGCGGATTTCTTATCCGCGCTGTCTTACCCTTGTCTATTACCACTGAGTCTGGCAGTACTCATTTTACTCCCTGCACCTTGTGTGCAGATCCAGGTACCTCTTAGCATACTTGATTCGGTAGCTACTTGGAGACATCTGTGGGATATACGAGGTAGTTGCAGAGTCCGCAGGACCCGATATTCCTTCCTACTGTCTTTTGATTTTGTATTGACATTTCTTTCCGCACTTGGTATCTTGTAAACCTTTATACACTCATGTTTTGTTAGAGGCTCATGACTCTTGACCCTTCGGTCTATGGGAGTTAGTATATTTTGGGACTTGGTTTCCCCGCTGTTAGTATAAGTATTACTATTGTTTCATATTTTGAAATGCTTAAATGAGTTAAAGAGAGCTTCTAGCTCTGTTGTTGATATTGATTGGTCAGGCTGGCTTAGCAATGTGCTGGGAGCCATCACGACCGGATTTGGGGTCGTGACAGGGACATGATACAGAAAAGTATTAGCATTTATATTCTGCCATACAGAAACTTATTAATACCAGGAGGATCGAGGTACAAGCTCCATAAACTCCCAATATCACGCAGAATCCTTTGCCGTCACATCACGAGACGCATGTGATAGAGTTGGAATAGGGAGGGAGTGGTAGAAAACCTTCTCAATCAGTGATGATGATTAAAGCGAACAACAAAGTGGAGGGGGAAATTGAAAAGGAAAATGTGTCAACTGAATTACCAACAAAGAAGCCATTAGTGGTTGAGCCCGTGAAAATAGTAGTACCGGGAGTGAAGCCTTTGTTGACAGTGAAGGGAGCTTATGTGGAGCTTGTAGTTATCAAACCAGTGGTGCAGATGCTAGTCGTAAATACTAGGGCCATACCATGGAACTATGATAAGGTTACAGTGATGTATAAAGGGAAGGAAGTTAAAGGAGAAATTAATGAAACTCATGATTTAACTCGCTCCGGGCGATGGTTTGCCCCGGAAGAATTGAGAAAGACAAATGTGTTAAAGGAAAACCCGGCTCATGTAAAGAAGGCAGTTATTAAAGAGGAAGCAGAAGAGTTCTTGAAGAAGATAAAGGCTCAAGACTATTCTATAGTGGAGCAATTGAGAAAACACCCGCGTAAATTTCATTATTATCATTGCTAATCCATTCTGATGAGCATAGAAAGGCGTTGATGAAAATTTTAAATGAAGCCCATGTGCCTGAGAAGATTTTAGTATGCCATCTGGAAAAAATCACGAACAAGATCTTTGAGACAAATAAGATAATATTTTCAGATAGTGAGTTGCCATTAGAAGGAAAGGAGCATAATAAAGCACTATGCCTCACAGTCAATTGTGAATAATCTGTAGTAACCCATTTTCTGGTGGACAACGGATCAAGTGCCAATATTTTCCCACTCTTAACCTTGGGGAAGTTGAAGGCCAATCATGAAAGAATTTATCGGAACAGTGTATGTGTACGGGGTTTTTATGGAGGTGGAAAGAACACTGTAGGGGATATTATACTGTAGATTACTATCGGACCAGTGGATTTCACTATGGAGTTCCAGGTGCTAGATGCGCTGTATCATACAACCTTTTATTGGGGCGTTCGTGGATCCACGCGGTGAAAGCTGTACCATCCTCTTTACATCAGATGGTAAAATTCGAGTGGGAGCAACAGGAGATAATAGTGCACAGAGAAGATGATATTTGCAATACTATTACACCATTTGAGGAAGCTGAAGGAGATAAAGGTCCATGGGTGTACCAAGTCATGGACGCCATGGTGGTGAACAAAATATCTGAGGGGGAAAACATGCCAGTACCCACAGTGGCTCCTACAGCAGTGATGGTCGCTAAGGAAATGATAATGAATGGGTTTTCTCCGGGAAAGGGCTTAGGAGTGACTCTGCAAGGTATAACACAGTCGATCCACCTTCCGGGCAGTACTAATACATTTGGCTTGGGTTTCAATCCTACCATTGCCGATATCCAGCGAGCTAAGAAAATGAAGAAGAAAGGGTGGTCCCTCCCAATACCTACCCCAAAACTATCCAACTCCTTTGTCAGGATTGGTACACAGAGACGTCTAGCGACTGTTATGCCAAATCGTGCTGAGATAAAACCAGATGAAGAGCTTCTAGCAAGATTTGAAAAGCTATTTGAGGTTGTGAATGTGTTGGAGACAGGTGAAGGAACAAGTAAAATGGTTGTTCAGTTCGTTGGACCCTGCATTATGCTTAATAACTGGGAAGCTATTCCTCTCCCAATAAGGAGGGAGTTGTGGTAGTTAGTTTTTAATATTTCATTCCCTAAAAGTTGTCTTGTTTTTAAAATTGTAATCCCACACCCCGTCAAATCAGATGTATCCAACACTTGTTACCTTTTGAAAATTCAATGAAATGCAATTTCTTTTCTTCCTCCATTTTTGCCTTATTTTATTTTTCTTCTTTTGTATAGTTCAATATTTATTGATTCCAATGATATGTCATGCATGAAGGATTCCCGGTCCACTCTTGATGATCGAATAGTTATACAGGAAATTTAAAGTGAACATGAAGTGGAATAAGAGGATGAGGAAATACTGGAGGAAATTGATAAAGATTTGAGTCATTATGAGGAAAAACCCAAATCGAACTTAAATGAGACAGAGTCGATTAATCAGGGAAGTGAGGAGAATGGCCGAGAGACAAAGATTAGTGTGCATTTAGAGGCTTCCCTTAGAGAAGATTTGATCAAGCTATTACATGAGCACAAGGACATATTTACTTGGTCCTATGATGACATGCCTGGGCTCAGTACTGATTTGGTGGTACATAAATTGCACATTTATCCGAAATGCCGGCCGGTAAAACAGAAGTTAAGGAAATTTAAAACAGATATCAGTGTGAAAATAAAAAAAGAAGTTAATAAGGAATTCGAGGCGAAGGTCATACGGGTCACTAAATATCCCAACCTGGTTAGCTAATGTTGTGCCAGTTTCGAGAAGGATGGAAAAACCAGGGTGTGCGTTGACTACCGGGACCTCAATAAAGCTAGTCCAAAGGATGATTTTTCATTGCCAAATATCCATATATTGATCGACAATTGTGCCAAGCATTAAATTGGTTAATTTGTGGATTGTTATGCGGGTTATCACCAGATCCTGGTGGACGAAGAAGATGCAGAAAAAACGGCCTTTATCACGCCTTGGGGAACATATTGTTACAGGGTGATGTCATTTGGGTTAAAGATTGTCGGGGCTACATACTTGAGGGCAATGACCACTATGTTTCACGATATGATACACTGAGAGATCAAAGTATATGTGGACGATGTCATCATTAAGTCCAAAAAGCAATGTGTCAAAGATTTGAGAAAGTTTTTTCAGAGGCTCCGAACATATAATCTCAAGCTCAATCCAGCAAAGTGTGCTTTCGGGGTGCCGTCGGGAAAGTTACTAGGGTTTATAGTAAGCCGGAGTGGTACTGAATTGGATCCGTCAAATATAAATGCAATCCAAAATTTGCCTCAGCCGAAGAACAAGAAAGAAGTGATGAGTTTATTGGGCAAGTTGAATTATATCAGCAGATTTATAGCTCAGTTGACGTCAACTTGTAAGCCCATTTTCAAATTGTTAAAGAAAGATGCTGCGGTAAATTGGACTGATGAATGCCAAGAAGCCTTTGACAAAATTAAGGAATATTTGGCCAATCCTCCAGTATTAGTTCCTCTAGAACTGAGAAGACCTCTGATCCTGTATCTGACTGTATTGGATAATTCTTTTGGCTGTGTACTGGGGCAGCATGATGAAACGGTAAAGAAAGAGCAAGCAATATATTACCTCATTAAGAAGTTTACATCTTACGAGGTAAAATACACTGAATGGGAGAAAACATGTTGTGCTCTAACGTGGGTTGCTCAGAAACTGAAACATTATCTATCAGCTTATACCACATATTTGATATCACGGTTGGATCCATTGAAATATATATTCCAGAAGCATATGCCTACAAGAAGACTTGCTAAATGGCAAATTCTACTCACAGAGTTTGACATCACCTATGTAACTCGTATGGAAATGAAGGCGCAATCAGTTGCAGATCATTTAGCAGAGAACCCAGTTGATGATGAGTATGAGCCATTAAAAACATATTTTCCTGATGAGGAGGCAATGAACATTGAAGAGGTAGGGCAAGATGATAAGCCAGGCTTGAGAATGTACTTCGATGGGGCCGTCAACAGTAAGGGAGTCAGAATTGGAGCAGTGCTCATTTCAAAAACAGGTCAGCATTATCCCGTTACTGCTCAGCTTTGATTTTTTTGTACTAATAACATGGCCGAGTATGAAGCATGCATATTGGGATTGAGGATGGCAGTAGATATGGGTGTTCAAGACATTTTGGTAATGGGTGAGTCGGATATCTTGATACATCACATTCAACGAGAATGTGAGATAAGAGATTTGAAGCTGATACCTTATCGGCAATGTCTGCATGAACTGTCTAAAAGATTTCAATCTATAGAGTTCAAACACATCCCAAAAATGCAAAATGAAGTAGCAGATGCTTTGGCCACATTATCCTCCATGTTGCACCATCCAGATAAAGCTTATGTAGATCCACTACTAATATAAGTTCGCGATCAAAATTCTTATTGTTTTGCCGTGGCAGAAGAACTTGGTGGTGAGTCGTGGTATCATGACATCAAAGAATATTTGAGGACAAGACGGCACCTAGAACAAGCCACTGGAGACCAGAAAAGGGCTATAACACGATTGGAAAATGGATTTTTCCTCGGTGGAGGAGTTGTATACAGAAAAACACCAGATTTGAGGTTATTGAGATGCATAGATCCGTAGCAAGCTGACACAATTATGGTTGAAGTACATGCAGGAGCTTGTGGACCTCATATGAGCGGATAGATTTTAGCCAAGAAAATACTGAGATCAAGATATTATTGGCTTACCATGGAGCGTGATTGCATTAGATATGTGCGGAAGTGCCATCAATGTCAAATACACGGAGATTTGATTCACTCTCCACCCTAAGAGTTGCATACAATGCCAGCACTGTGGCCATTTATTGCTTGGGGCATGGATGTTATCGGACCAATAGAGCCTGCAGCATCTAATGGGCATAGATTTATCTTGGTAGCAACTGATTATTTCACTAAATGGGTGGAGGCAAAGACATTTAAGGTAGTGACAATGAATGCGGTAGTGCATTTTGTACACACAAATATCATTTGTCGCTTTGGAATTCCAAAGGTGATTATCACAGACAATGAAGAAAATCTGAACAGTCATCTCATGGCAGAAGCATGTCAAAAGTTTGAAATCCTGCACCGTAACTCTATTCCTTATCGACCTAAAATGAATGGAGAAG
Source organism: Nicotiana noctiflora (assembly GCA_032618575.1). Classification (NCBI taxonomy): domain Eukaryota; kingdom Viridiplantae; phylum Streptophyta; class Magnoliopsida; order Solanales; family Solanaceae; genus Nicotiana; species Nicotiana noctiflora. Next base: position 23,882 of record JASVEL010010009.1, read on the forward strand.
TGGAGGCCGCAAATAAGAATATTATGAAGATTCTCAGGAAGATGGTGGAAGAGTCAAGGCAATGGCATGAAAAACTACTATTTGCTCTCATGGGTTATCGTACAATTGTAGGTTCTTCAATTGGTGCAACACCTTACCCATTGGTGTATGGAACAGAGGTAGTCATACCGGTTGAAATTGAGATACCTTCTCTTCGGATCATAGCTGTGGCTGAAATCGATGATGATGATGAATGGGTAAAAGCTCGGCTAAAACAATTGAGCTTGGTTGATGAGAAAAGGCTAGTGGTAGTTTGCCATGGACAATTATATCAGCGAAGGATGGCTAGAGCATACAATAAGAAAGTACGTCCGCAAAAATTTGAAGTGGGACAGTTGGTGTTGAGATGTATTTTGCCTCATTGGGCCGAAACAAAAGGAAAGTTTGCACCAAATTGGAAAGGGGCAATCATGGTGTCACGGGTATTGTCCAACAGAGCTCTATATTTGATAGATGTTGAAGGAAAATGTGTAGAGACTGCTATCAACTCAGATGCAGTCAAGAGATATTATGTATGATTCCTTTTTCATATGAACAATTGTATTTGTCATAATTTTGAAATTGAAATGATGAACGCTTTTTATTCTCTATCCAAACACTTTATCCATAGATATCCCTGTTGAGCCTTATTGCTTTATTCTTTCATATCCCTCTCTCGGAATCGATTATGAACAATAAAAGAAAAGAAAAAGAAAGAAAAATGATGTAAGAAAAAGAAAAAGGAAAAAAAATGATGATGAAAGAAAATGATGAAAAAAAAAATAAAAAGAAAAGACAAAAAGAGAAAAATGCATACAAAAGAAAAATCGGAAAAAAGTCAAAACGCAACAATGAAGATGAACGTAGTTTGAACTACGTCGGGCTTGATCCCGAAAGGGTACGTAGGCAGCCTCAATGAGGTTCAATCACGATAGAAATAAAATCCAAGATTCCCCAAATATCGAAACTGGGGCAGAAGTTATGTTTATGATTCCGAGAGTTGTAAATATTTTTGAACCCTCGTTAAATTTTGATCCTTTATAACCTTCTTTCTGAACCCATCCAAAAGCTACATTACAGTCCAAAGAAAGACCTTTTGATTAATTTCAAGAAAATGATGATACAATGAGAATAAGGAGAAACATGGCATGGACAATACCCAGTGGTTTGGAAAACAAAAAATAAAGAAAAAATAAAAATGAGAGAGTCTTATTGGTGAAAACCTTAATAGGCACCATAAGGTGATGGTGAGATGAGAGATAATAAAAATGAGAGAGTCTTATCGGTGAAAACCCTAACGGGTACCATAATGTGATGGTGACTATTTTGAGAAAAAGAAAAAAATAGCAAAAATAAGATTGGTTTGGGTTGAAAGAAAGTTTGGAGTTGAGGAAAATGCAATTCGATTGGACAGACTGGGTCGGAGTTTAAATACATGGCATGGTCGGAGGAATCAGCCAACATACCCAGATAAGTTTTGTCACTACTCCAAATCACCCTTATCCTTTAAATTCATTTATTTCTGCATTTCATTGATTGAAAAAACCAGTTGCCCATTGAAAGCTAACTACCAGCTTCTCATGTTAAGAGGCATAATAACACTGGGTCAGAGAAAAAACAAAAGAGAGGATGGAAAGCAAAGCAAAATAAAAATGAAAAGAAAAGAAACAAAAAGAGGATTACAAAGGAAAAGTTGAAAGAATCTGGCACGGGGCTGCAGAGCAGAATAAAACAAGAAGAGGCAGACGATGGAAGCAAAGTCAACAAAAATGCTTGTTGCCAACATTTTATAACTAATAAGATTTTTCACCGATTTAGACAAGGACAAAAGATTCAAATTCTCACTAATCACTTTAAAGTGAATGTGACTAATGTGGGAGGAAAACACCAAGAAGAAATACACCAATAAAAGGAGGAATCCACAGAGGAGGACTCATTCAGGCATTAAGAGACCTACCCAAACAGCAAGGGAGGTATTATCTTTTCAAAACTGACACCCCAGTTATCAAAATGAGGGAATACTTTTCTGCATTTTCATTTCATGCATCAGGCGCCCGCCTGGATAACAAGGGAATACTTTATCGCATTTTCATTTCATGCATCAGGCGCCCACCTGGATAACAAGGGAATACTTTTGTGCATTTGCATTTCATGTGTCAGGCGCCCACCTGGATAACAAGGGAATACTTTTCTGCATTTGCATTTCATGCATCAGGCGCCCACCTGGATAACAAGGGAATACTTTTCTGCATTGCATTGCATGCATCAGGCGCCCACCTGGATAACAAGGGAATACTTTTCTACATTTTAATTTCTGTTCAGGCGCCTACCTGTATAACAAGGGAATACATTTCAGCATTTTTAAGTGTTTTGTCTAACATGAGTAACAATGTAACACATGGAAAATCCCACACTGGGGTAGAGGAAAAGTTTTCTTTGTTTTTGTTTTTTGTTTTTTAACAGGTATCAACCTGGAAGTGAGAAACATTTTTGGAAGTCACATGAATGGATGCAAGCAGTATGTCAGAAACAAGAAAATAATCAAAAATACACAAAAAGAAGGATGCAAATAAAAGAGAAACATGAGATATGGAAAAGCAAGGAAGTACAAGAAGACAAGAAATAGATAGGATTTATTGTAATTCATGAAATCATAGCTTAGAATAACTTCTTTATTTTTCATTTTTATCCTGGTGTAACAAGGAGTTAGTCAGTGATTATAGCAACAATAGCAGTAGCAACAAGTCTTGGTAGTTTCAAACTACTAGACCTTCCCGAATTACACTGACCTGATTCCTGTTTAGCCCAGGATATGTAGGCAACCTCTAAGGCAGGGTGCGGTCAAATGGTTTTCAAAATGCTTCTTACGGAATATGCCAGTGGGAAAAAATCTCTCATTACTGCTCACTTATCTTCGCACTGAAACTCTTCGTGTTCCCGAGCAAAGAGGGGCAGCTGTAAGCACGTGATTTTTTCCCTAAGCAAACAAATTCCAATATAAAAATAAAAATAAGATTTTGGAGGTGCAATTGTGTGTTTCAATTGCAATAATTATGTTTTGTTGTTAAAAATAATTTTAGATCAAAATGTTAATTAGAAAATATCACAAAAATGAGGAAAATTAAAGAAAATTAACAAAAATACAAAGGTACCGAAAAAATAAAAGAAAGTGGCAAAAATGTCATAAAATACCAGAAAAATCAGGAAAATATAGGCTAATAAAAGAAAAACAACAATTGGAAATAAATATGAAAAGAGAAAATAAAATACAAAATAAAAATATAAAGAAAATAATTAAAATATAATAAAATAGAAAATACAATAAAATTGGGCTAGAATTTGAAAATACAAGCCCAAATGTGACACAGCCCAAAGGAATGGCCGTCCAGTCCAAACGCTCAACCAAAACGATGACGTGTTGAGGCATTTAATCTTAACCATTGAAGGTATTGATCTAACGGACTATGTAAGGTGGTCTGAATAAGAGTTAAATGACGTCGTAAAGGATTTTAATCCTAGCCGTCCAAAGAGTTGATCAGATGGATGTTGATGAGTCTCCTTGAAGAATTAAACGGCGTAGTATAGCAAAATAATCCTGGCCGTCCATGTTTTAAGATCTAACGGATGGTAGAATGTCTTTCATTAAATGAAATGACAGCGTCTAAGGAGAAGCAATCCTGGCCATTGATCTCAATTGATCCAAAAGCCAGGATCAATCATGTTCAAGAAGGTATATAAGGCCAGTATCACTGTTCATTATACACAATATACAATTATATATTCATACAGACAAAACCCTAGCCGCCTCACCTCTTCATCTTCTTCATCTTCAACTTTTCGTCTCCAATGGAGACTGGTCTGAAACTTTGGCCATTTCTGGCCAAAATCACCCCCAAACACCTTGTCATTCACCCTCACATACCACAACCACCTTAGTAACCCCAGAAAACCAAAAGCCCTCATTTTCTTGAAAGATCGGTCGCCGGAACTTTCTCCGGTGACCTTCAACTTATAAACCAGGCCTAGATATTTACACCCTATGACCACCATAAAGAGGTTTTTCACCTCATATAGGTAGTTTACTTCGAATATAACCAAAATCATTTGAATATAGAAATTAAGTTCGCCAGAACCCTATCTCCGGCGAACACCCAAACGTAACCCACCGCCAATACATCCCAGACAATACTAAGAACACCCCCTTACCACAAAAAATCTAAAAAAGTAAAACCCCATTTGGAAAATCAGAAGACTTCGAGTCTTCAGAAGTTCTTGAAGTCTGGAAATAACAAAAAGAAGAAGAAAGAAAGAAAAGAAAGAAGAAGGAAAGAAAAGAAAGAAAGAAAAAAGAAAAGGAAATGGATCCTGAAAAAAGCTCAGTGAACCTACCCCTTTGTCTTCTTTGCTTATTTGCCCACTGTAAATCTTCTGTATATGATTCTTTACATGTTCTTGTCTATTTGTCTTCTATTATGTATATTATTCTTTGATTGTTCGTCTTATTAGAGTATGATCATTGCACGCCTAAGATCTATCATGTTTTTTATACATGACTAGTCTATTTTAGCACTTTAGGGTTTTTTTATAAGTTTTACACATGAATCGTGTTTAAATGTGCTTCTTTATGTGATTTGTTCACCATGCCTGGTCTGAATTATGCTTTAATTGATTGGGATTCAACCATTATCAAAACTTCTCTCTGAGTTCTAGTCAATTGGAAAATGACTTACGATTAAGGCTATGTGTGCAATACAACATGAATTGGATATATTTGTAATTTGATTCATATGTTAGACTATTCTGAATCCTATTATGCTTTGTGTTTTGGTTATAGCTGTAAAGATATAGGTATAATTTCTTTAGCTTTAAGTAATCTGGCTATTCTTGAAAAATGACTAAGTATGGCTATTATTGAAATAACTAGAGCTGTTTGATTAGTCTAGCTACTCCAGAAATGTTAAGGCTAGTTTTTGAAAATGTGTTTCTGGATTAGTTAGTTAATGTTAATAAAAGGGGTTACATTTCAAAATTAGCTTAAACCTGTTAAAAAGGGGTTAAAATTGAAAAGGGTATGGGGTTGAAATCTAGTTAAGTCTTAAATAGGTTAGAAGACAATGGCTATTAGTTAAATAGGTATTAAACCTAATATACTCAGACCTTAGTAGGTCGGGTAAATAATAGACAATAATAAGGGCATATAAGGAATAAGAAATGGCAGAATTGAAGATTTAATAGAGCCTATAGGGATATAATGGACTTTAATGCTTAGTATTCTTGTAATTAACTATAAAATAAAGGGTAAAATAGGCATAGTAAAAAGGCATAACCGAAATTACCCTTAGCAAGTGAGGGCAGCCTAGTAATATACCTTCAATAGAACATGATAGAACTACCTAGAACCTTCCAGTAAGGGCTGGAAGGCATTTCGAACTCTAATTGAAGGTATTTAACTGTATTTAATAAGAAAATAAAGGGGAGGGAACTAGAAATAATATTTTTGAATTTCCCCCTCAAATTTTACCCCAAACAATCTATAAATAGGCTTTAATTGAGCCTGAATTAAGGGTTAGACATTGAAAGGTTGAACATTCTGTATTTTACAAAAAGGGGTTGGTTATTGGTTCTGCATTCAAAGGGGTTAGATATTCAGAGAGTTTACTGTGTTTTTCAATTTTGCTGGATTCTATTGGAGTTTTTTAATTCTATCTGCTGGATTGCTGAATTGCTGGATTTTGGGATTCTATTTTGCTGTTATATTGTTGTTGATGTGCCTACCATTTTTATACTATTTTATTGCTGCTATCAATGACTATTCTTCATCCATACCTAGACTCATAAGTTTTTTCTTGTTAAATCAAGTACGTTTTCTTATCCAGAATTGTACTTGCAATTTGGATTGAAGAAATGTAAGTTTAATGAGCTGTTTGGATGAATCTTGATGTTATTCGCTTTTAGTTTTACAATTTTCATGTTGTAGACTTTCTGTAATTAGTAGGATGGTTTGTTATAGTAATACTATATGTAATCGAAACAAAGTAGTTGATAGTGTAGTAGTAGTGTAAATGTAGATATAGTTATCATTAGAATTAGGTTTAAAAACAGATTAATATGCAAATCTAACACACCTAGTTAAAACTAGCTTAACAATCTGAAATAGTAATTAACTAATCTCATTAATTAGAGTATGATAATTAGAAATGATTAATTTAGTTATAGCATGTTTTATCACTTAAACTAGCTCAATAACGATTTAAAATATCATAAGTTAGAATCAGGTAGTTAATAACAATTCAAATCTGTAGTGTTAGTATTGTATCACTGTCTAAGTAGTTGAAACAGTAGCTTTATGGTTTAAGGTCTGTTAATGCTTAATTAGTAATCATAATTAAGAATCAATATTAATAAATATGTATTTGAGAATCCTTATGAAATAAAATGACATTTGTTGATTTATTCTGTTGTCTAATGGATGTTTGTATGATTGTTTTGAAATTTCAATTTTACTTTGTATTTTCTACATTTGTCCTAGGTCCAATCGATAGCATAGGCCCAGATCCAACTAAATTCATTACTGGGCCTCTGAATAATGATATATGCACATATTGGGTTTCTGAAGCCCAGTTGTATGAACTAGACTGTTAATACAATCTACAAAGTCTAGGCCTGAAAATAGATGATTGGGCCTGGACGTAATAATAAATAAATCTGAAAACACAAAAATAGTAACATAATTAGGAGAAAGAACAAAAAATTGATAATATAGTACTCAATAGGATTGGAATTTAAAATAATGGGATGAGCCTCGTATAAGAATAAAAATACGCGGGGCCCCCATATGAAAGTTAATAAATGTTAGACTCGGGAAGACCGTTTAGCAAATTTCACGGTCTTTCCTAAAGATAATAAGACCTAGATGATATAGGCACGATTAAAACATACATTCCTAAATATGAGTGCACATTTATGTGACTCAAATCTTAAATCCCGGCGAAGCTGAAACATATTAAAGTTACAGGCGTACTGGTTGCGGTGTGACTCGAAATGCATTTTCGTGACGTCGCAAGTCATTAAAAATATCAAAATGGGACATTCACATTTTTGTAAAAACATATAAAGAAATCAAATAAGTTAAAACGACAGTTGAGCGACCGTGCGAAAACCACGGAATTCGGGATTGCCTAACACCTTCTCCCGGGTTAACAGAATTCCTTATCCAGATTTCTAGTTTCGCGGACTGTTTAAACAGAATCGATTTCCTCGGATTCGGGATTAACCGGTGACTTGGGACACCATTATCTTCCATAGTGACGACTCTGAAATCAAAATAAATCCCGTTCCGATTGTCCTTAAAGTGGAAAAACTCATTCCTCATTGTTATTATTATATCATTTCCCGTGGTGTATTAGTAATTAATGGGGTATACCTTATCTTTTCGGAAAAGAGGTAGTAAAAAGGGAGGTGTGACAGGCCTCGTATTGATATTTGTTAGGCTTTCAGGACTTGTTGATAGTGCTTGGGCTGTAGGAGCCTGACACGACCCAAAACCCAAACTAGCCGTGATGACGCCTCTCGTGAAGACAAGGCCATCCAACTAACCCAATTCGTTTCTTTAACAAATTTTAAACATAATGAATAGAAAATACAACTTAAATAATGTTGGTTTACAATATATACAACCCAACTCAACCCGACCGGGATGTCACAAGTCACGGGCATCTAAGAAGTAGGAACACAGCTACAGGGCCAAATATATATATTAAAATGAAATCTAGAATCCAAAAGATAAAGTCCGGTGCCGGGAACGCTTGCGGTCACCTGGCTCAGCTACATTAGTATTACCTTCAATCAGCTAATAGTCTGCTAGCGGGTGAACAATACCTGCAACTGCATGCGAGGTGCAGGGAGTAAAGCGAGTACTCCACTTAGTGAGTAGTAAGAGTAAATAATAACTGAGCGGTAAGAAATCACGTAAGAACACTTCATCATGCTATATAGGACAGTATAACCTTTTTGAGAAAATTAGTAAACATCGTGGAAATCCTTTAGAAACGGCTAGCTCACTTAAAAACCTCTTTTGAAAATATCCTTTTTCCAACAATTAAGCATATGGATTTGATATTAGGTAGTGCAAGTCCGCACACAAGTCAGCCCATCTGGCACAGCACTCTTTAACATAGTGCACGAAATAGCATAGACGCCAATGATATGAGAGTGCTGAATGTCATGCACGTAGTACAAAAAGGAACCAATGCACGAATGCAATGCACATGTGTCACGACCCCAAACCCGATCGTGATGGCGCCCAGCACACTGCTAGGCCAGCCCGACCAAGCAACAGAAATCACGGAGCCACTAGCTCACTTTAACCAATTTAGGCAAAACAGAGATAGAACAATAGTAATAGGATTACCAAGTACGGGGATCACGTCCCAAAACGATAACAACTCCCCAAAGACCAAGGGGTCACGAGTCATGAGCCTCTAAAGAGTATACAAGTGTAATAGTGTCTACATCAGTATTCAGTGCAGAAATAGATAACAACATGAATAAAAGTAAGCTGGAAAGGGAGTCAGGTCCTGCGGATGCGGCATCTACCTTGACTATCCCGAAAGTATTTCCGAGCAGCAACTAGGTCAGGGCTGCTGTGACGTACCTGGATCTGCACACAAGGTGCAGGGAGTAAAGTGAGTACTTCCAGACTCGGTGGTAATGAACATGGGTAAGATAGCGCAAATAAGAAATCACAATATAGCACTATGTAAAGTTGTAATCAAATACCCCGCAACAGTATTAATATCAACAGTATATGAACCATCAAGTACAAGCAAAACAATATAACAGCTATCAGATGTAGCTAATGCAATGCAATGCATGAAATGACTGCTACGACGCGTAGCCCGATCCATTTGGGTACACGTGCTCGCTGTGGGTGTTCAGACTCCGGAGGGGCTCCTACAGCCCAAGCACAACATCATGAATATGCTGCGGGGCGCAGCCCGATCCACTACCAGTCAGCTAATATGCAATGCAGCCTCACAGGCTCAAAAGTAGTTTTTGAAAACTCGTTTTATCATTTTTGATTAGAAAACAGTATATCAGAAGTTTTAGAGATTGTAAAACCATTATGATAGTAACAACTCAGGACTGGTAGTAAAATAGCATGTCTATATCACAGAAACAATGATAACGATTCTCGCAGGATCCCAATAACTGGATCACATCCCAACAATGTACAAAATCATCCGAGAAGGAGGTTCACCGGCTCAATATTTGCCAAAAACACAATATACTAATATCAGGTCGGACTAAGCCATAGTCCCCAATCATATTCGACCCCGCACTCACAAGAGAGTGTGTGTCTCGCCGCAATACAGCATCACAAAGTGGTATACCGGGGTTTCGAACCTGCCGGTCATCACCTACACCTATTACTCACCTCGACTCGGCTCGACAACTAATCCGCGATGCCCTTGCCACGAGAATCAACCTCCACATGTGTAGAATCTGATCAACTGTAGTAGAAATACATCAAAATAGGCCAATGGGATGTTACCCAGTCAAAGAAATTCAAATTACACTAAAAACTACAAAGTTGGCAAAACCCGACTTTCGGTACGCTTCTCGAAAAATTACAAAAGTCGCATATTCAGAATCCTCGTCTCAACACGAGTCCATGTATATAAAATTTACCAAAATCGGACTCCATTTGCCTATTGAATCATTGATTTTTTCCTAATCTAGGCCTAGGGCTAAAATCCCCCATTAATCTCCCATTAACAGTGAAATACTCGAAGATTCCATGATAAAATAACTTAATTAGGCCATAAAAATTACCTCCGACGATTACCCGGTGAAATTCCCATCAATTCCCGTCAATATCTTCTCTTAGAACTCAAAAATGGAGGTTATGGGTGAATGGTTCGCGAAAACATTGTTCTGATATATTAATGTACTGACTGCCAGGCATCTCTATGCTATCGTAGCCACTGGCTCGCGATCGCGATGAACAAACTCACCAGGCTCCAAATTACTCTACGCGATCGCGACATGCACTATGCGATCGCACTGCTTCAGACCTCAACACTACCCAATCGCATGCTTACACACGCGATCGCACTGCTTCAATTTCCAAACTTACGTGATTGCACATAAGACATCGCGACCGCGATGCATCCCAAGATAACCTTACATGATTGCATGGGGACCTCCGCAATCGCGAAGAAAAAAAATGTTCTGCAATTACTACAGCAGAAAACAACAGTGCATTAGGCACAAAATGGTCCGTTTGGACCCCCGAATTCATCCTGAGGCCCCTGGGACCCCAACGAAAACCACCAACCTACTCCAAAACACGATACACACTTGTTCCGATCATAAAAACACGCCCTTAAAAACAGAAATCATCGAATTATAGCGGATTCAAGCCTAGGATTCAACTCAAACTTCCGAAACTAACATTCAATCATAAACCCGACCAAATGACGTCCGTATGACCTGAAAATTTGCAGACATATCTAAAATCACATAACGAAGCTACAGGAATTGTCAGAATTCCATTCCGACTCCCGGATCAAAATCTCACCTACCGTTCGGACATCGCCAAAATTCAACCTTAGCCAATTCAAGCCTATTTCTACACCGGACCTCCAAATTCAATTCCGATAGCTCCCCTAAGTCACAAATCACCTCCCGGAACTAACCAAATCATCGGAATCCGATTTCGAGCCGTCAATATCTTCTCTTAGAACTCAAAAATGGAGGTTATGGGTGAATGGTTCGCGAAAACAATGTTCTGATATATTAATGTACTGACTGCCAGGCATCTCTATGCGATTGCATCCACTGGCTCGCGATCCCGATGAACAAACTCACCAGGCTCCAAATTACTCTACGCGATCGCGACATACACTATGCGATCGCACTGCTTCAGACCTCAACACTACGCAATCGCATGCTTACACCCGCGATCGCACTGCTTCAATTTACAGACTTACGTGATCGCATATAAGACATCGCGATCGTGATGCATCCCAAGATAACCTTACACGATCGCATGGGGACCTCCGCAATCGTGAAGAACAAAAATGTTCTGCAATTATTGCAGGAGAAAACAACAGTGCATTAGGCACAAAATGGTTCGTTTGGACCCCCGAATTTATCCTGACACCCCAGGAACCCCAACGAAAACCACCAACCTACTCCAAAACACGATACACACTTGTTCCGATCATAAAAACATTCCCTTAAACACATAAATCATCGAATTATAGCAGATTCAAGCTTAGCATTCAGCTTAAACTTTTGAAACTAACATTCAATCAAAAACCCGACCAAACGACGTCTGAATGACCTAAAAATTTGTAGACATATCCAAACTCACATAACGAAGCTACAGGAATTGTTGAAATTCCATTCCGACTCCCGGATCAAAATCTCACCTACCGTTTGGATATCGCCAAAATTCAACCTTAGCAAATTAAAGCCTATTTCTACACCAGACTTCCAAATTGAATTTCGATCGCTCCCCTAAGTCACATATCACCTCCCGGAACTAAAGAAATCATCAAAATCCGATTCCGGGCCCTATAACTACATAGTGAACTCCAGGTTGACTTTCCATATTCAAGCTTCCTTCCAAAAGGCTTTTTGCCTCATTTTCAACCAGAATCACTCCTAACTCACCCGGTAGACTCTAACACCAACATAAAAGCATGAAATATGTAAATGTAAGGTAACAGGGTGGTAATTGCCGTGACAACGGGTCGGGTCGTCACATTATCCCCCACTTAAGCAAACACTCATCCTCGAGCGGGTCAAGAAACATACCTGAAGACTCAAACAAGTGAGGATATTTTCTTCGTATCTCCCGCTCGATCTTCCAAGTGGCCTCCTCCACGGGTCGACCTCTCCCCTGAACCTTAACTGATGCAATGTCCTTGGACCTCAATCTTCTCACCTGATGACCCAATATAGCTATAGGCTCCACATCATTGGTCAAGTCATCATCAAGTTGAATAGTGCTAAAGTCCAAGACATGCGATGGGTCGTCAACATATTTTCGGAGCATGGATACGTGAAATACTGGATGAACTTCTGATAGACTGGGTGACAAAGCAAGCATATACGCCACCACTCCATTCCTTCTGAGGATCTCAAAAGGGCCAATAAATCTCGGACTGAACTTTCCTTTCTTTCCAAATCTCATGACGGCTTTCATCGGCGAAACCTTCAGCAAGACTTTCTCACCCACAGAATAAGACACATCCCGAACCTTCCAGTTCGCATAACTCTTCTGGCGCGACTGAGTTGTGCGAAGTCTCTCTTGAATAACCTTCACCCTATCCAAAGCATCCTGGACTAACTCTGTCCCTAATAGCCTCGCCTCGCCGGGCTCAAACCATCCAACTGGAGATCTACACCGTCTCCCACATAAAGCCTCATACGGCGCCATCTGAATACTGTATTGGTAGCTGTTATTATAGGCAAAATCTGCGAGAGGCAAATAATCAGCCTGTGAACCACCAAAGTCAATAACACAAGCTCTCAACATATCCTCCAAGATCTGAATAGTACGCTCGGACTGTCCGTCCATCTGAGGATGGAATGCAGTACTCAACTCAACATACGAGCCCAACTCACGCTAAAATGTCCTCCAAAATTGCAAAGTAAACTGAGTACCTCTATCTGATATGATAGAAATTGGGACTCCATGCAATCTAACGATCTCCTGAATGAATATCTCAGCTAACCCCTCCGAGGAGTACGTAGTACACACATGAATGAAGTGAGCTAACTTGGTCAGCCTATCAACAATCACCCAAAGAGAATCAAACTTCCTCACTATCCGAGGGAGTCCAGTAACAAAGTCCATAGTGATCCTCTCCCACTTCCACTCGAGAATAACAATGCACTGAAATACGCCACCGGGCCTCTGATGCTCATATTTAACCTGCTGATAGTTGAGGCACCGTGCTACATGTCTAACAATGTCCATCTTCATCTTTCTCCACCAATAATGATGTTTCAAGTGTTGGTACATCTTCGCGGCTTCTGGATGGATAGAGTACCGCGAGCTATAGGCCTCTTCCAAAATCAACTCACGAAGGCCATTAACATTGGGCACACATATCCGGCCTTGCATCCTCAATACACCATCACTATCAATAGTGACATGTCTAGCATCATCATGCTGAACTCTGTCCTTAAGGACAACCAAGTGTGGATCATCATACTGGCGCTTATGAATACAATCATATAGAGAAGACCGAGATACAACACAAGCCAACACCCAACTGGGCTCTGAAATGTCTAACCTCACTAGCCGATTGGCTAGTGCCTGAACATCATAAGCAAATGATTGCTCCTCAACTGGAATATAAGCCAAGCTACCCATACTGACCGCCATCCAGCTCAAAGCATTCGCCACCACATTGGCCTTCCCCAGATGATATAGAATAGTAATGTCATAATACTTGAGCAACTCAAGCCATCTCCGCTGTCTCAAATTAAGATCCCTCTGTTTGAACAAATGCTGGAGACTACGATGATCGGTATACACCTCTGATAATATGTGAATTTGACTATATTTATGCCCTAAATAATCATACTTTGTTGTTGAATTGATATTGTTTATGATGACAAAATGCTTTTATTAGTGTTTATTGGTGTGTTATAGGTACACATGAACCATTGGAGACTAAAGGAGCTATTTTGGAGTCATAGAATGGTAAAAAGGCCAAGTCAAGAGTTGAAGTGAAGCTGGCATGAAAAATTGAAGTATAAATTCCGGAACACTATTCATTTACGGTTCAGTAGCGATCGCGAATGAACCGCAGAAAAACATGCTCTCAGAACCTTTGGAGATTTAGAGGCGTTCACTATTCACGGTTCGCTCACGACCGCGAACGAACCGTGGAGACTACTGCAGATTTTAAGGACAACTTTGTAAAAACTCAATTTTCAAGACCTACACCCTCTATATAAACCTAGATTTCGCCCAATAGAGGTAAGCATTGTATTATTCACTACTTTTGCAAGATAATTAGTAAGAGAGAACTCTCTCAACTTATTTCTTTCTTTTATATTGATTCTTTGATTATGAATTCAATTATTATTCTTGTTTCTTTGATTATGAGTAGCTAATTCCTTATCTAAGGTTTTGATGGAACCTATTGGGTGATGAACTTCTTATTTATGTGATTACAAATTGTTAGCTAGATTTCTATTTGTTCAACATCGTTCTTGTTGTAGTTAATTGGTAGAGCTCCTAATTAGTTGTGCCTATTTAGTGTGCATAACTCTGAAAAGAGTGCATATTTAGGTATATTGTGGAACAACACCACACCTTGGTTATTGGAGGAATCTATAACTTTAGGCGTAAAGGCGGGATTAGGAATAACGAAACCTTGGGTGCAATCTAAAGTGAACTATTCAAATTAAAGCTAGCTAGGGTAGCTCGGGAGAGTGCACTAGTAAATTATTATAGTTGCTCGGGAGAGAATTATGGTAAAAATAGCGTTCATGATTGATAGAATATATTGACAATTTGTATGAGCATAAACAAAAGGGATTCCATCAATAGGGGAAATCAATACCTTAGCCTTTCTCTATATTATTTACCCACTATTCAATTCTTTCTTTTAATGTCTTTAAATTCTTGCAAAAGTTAGTTGTTAGAAAACCTTCACAAAAATATACTCAATGTTTGAGAACTTGCTTCAGAAGTGTTCTTGGGTTGTGAAAGTTGCAGTTGGTAGGTTAATTCCCCGTGGGATCAATTCTGGACTTATTTGACCGGGTTATATTGACTACGATCATTTTTTGGATATGAATCATTTTTGGCGCCGTTGCTGGGGAATTAATGGAATTATCAATTGCCATTGACAGAACTACAAGATTCTTGTGTAGTTAGGTTCTTTCTACATTTTACAATGAAAATTTTGACGGTTGTTGAATTGGGTACTCAGGTGCATGCCTAGAAAATCTGCAAGGACTGGAGAGCTAATTGAAGGACTCTCAGACCCCAAGCAAACTTTTCGGGCACGTAACAGGGCAATCAAACAAATTCAGCAATCTCAGCAACAAATCAAACTAGATTTTGACATAGGAGACGTGAACGACCCAAACCAGCAAGCTGGGTTGAATGCACAGGAGTCGCAGGAAGGTGCACTATATGACTGGGCACAACCCACAGCGGATAATTTGGCAACTGCCATCGTTGTGCCAGCAATTCAAGCTGAGTCTTTCCAGATTACTAACAGCATGCTTCACTTGTTGCAAAACAAGGGATTATTCTCCGGGTCTTAGGTTGAAGATCCACATCAGCACCTCAAGAACTTCCTATCAATATGCAAAACGCAAAGACAACCGAATGTGACCCCGGAAGCCATCAGACTATTGCTATTTCTGTTCTCAGTTGCAGGGGCTGCTCATGTATGGCTAAACTCACTTCCCATACACTCTATTGCAACTTGGGATGAGTTGGTCAAGCAATTCCACAACAAGTTTCACCCACCTAACAAGACAGCTCAGCAAATTAATGAGATTGTGAACTTCAAGCAGAAACCAATGGAGACATTACATGAAACTTGGGGCAGGTTCAAAGGTATGCTGGTTATGTGTCCTCACCATGGGATTCCTGAGTAGATGTTGGGTCAAAGGTTCTACATGGGGCTTTCGGACAGTATGAAGAATATTGTAGATGCTTCAGTAGGTAGGGCTTTTTTGAGCAAGACTTGGAGGGAAGGTCAGAATTTGCTAGACAAGATGGCTCAAAACTCTGGGTGGACGACCAGGAATCCTCCTATCACTCCAGTGGTACACTCTGTACCTCTGAATCCATATAACACTATGGAGGAGAACATGGCAACTTTATTGACACAAATGAGCATCGTGACAAAGAAGGTGGTAGAATATGGGGTCAAGCAGCAGGTTCACATTGTAGACACTACCAATGGTGGTTTATGCACATCTTGCATTAGCCAACGCATAGGTAATCTATGGGCTGCAGAACAAGAACATTATTATCAGCATGAAGACATGAATTATGTGGCTAATTATGGAGGGCAGCGACAGGGTAACCAGAGTTAGAGTCAGTAGGCTCCACAGCAGTACAGGCCTCCTCAGCCACAGTATAATGCAGCAGGTATGAGGCCACCAAATAACATGGCTCCATATCCTAGATCTCATAATTTCAGCAATCAGCAGCATGGGTATCATCCACCTCCACCACAGCATGGGGGTAGACATGACTATGGGTTCGCAAGGTTGGAAGCTATGATGCAGCAGGTAATTGGGTCACATGCCAAAACCAATAAGAGGATAGATGCACATGATACAGCTATCAAGAATATTGAAGTACATGTGGGCCAGATTGCTATGTCTCTTAACAATCGTCCTCAAGGGACATTGCCTGCAGATACACAAACCAACCCAAAGGATCAAATCCTGAAGCAGATGATGGCAGTTAATCTGAGAAGTGCTAGAGATCTTGATGCTGAGCAGGAAAGAGAGAGAAGCAACGTACAGGTTGAGACACTCACTCCAGTACCTATTGAACTGGATGAGTCAACCGGGCTGACAGAAGTTACAGTCCAGCCAGTAGCTGAAAATAAAGATGTGCGGCCGAAAACGGAGAAAGTAGCTGAACAGGTAGAGCAGCAGGTTGATGAGAAAGTGATAGAAAAAGAAAAGTCCCAAGTGATTGGGAAGAAAAGGCCTCCAGTACCATTCCCCAAAGATTGGCCAAGCACCAAAAAGAGGAGCAATACAAAAGGTTCTTTGATATGCTCAAAAAAATCCAGGTAAACATTCCTTTAATTAAAGCTTTGAAAGAAATGCCTGGGTATGCTAAGAAGATGAAAGATCTGATGTCTCAGAAATTTGATTTCCAAGACTTGGACACCGTGACTCTTACATAGACTTGTAGTGCGGTGGTTTCTAGACCCATTGCTGAGAAGCTATCTGACCCAGGTAGCTTCACCATTCCATGCACTATAGGAAACTTTGCCTTCGCAAAGGCATTGTGTGATTTGGGGGCAATTATAAATCTTATATCCTTGGTGATTTATAAGAGGTTAGGCATTGGGAGAGCCAGGCCTACTTCTATGTTATTGTAGCTTGCTAACAGGATGGTTAAGCGTCCATTTGGTATTTTGGATGATGTGCTCATCCAGGTTGGGAAGTTTTTGTTTCCCGCCGATTTTGTTATCCTTGACTGCAAGGTGGATGAGGAAATTCCTATAATCTTAGGAAGGCCATTCCTAGCCACCGGGAGAGCATTTATTGATTGTGAGACTAGGAACTCAAGATGAGGTTGAATGATGAGGAGATCATATTCAATGTGCAAAAATCCATGAGGCTCCCTAGTGAGTTCGCGAATTGCTCTCTTATTGATGCAGTGGATGTGATAGTGGAGACTGATGATATAGAATTGACTACTAAAGATCCACTTCAGGCATGCTTGATGAACTTAGAAGAGGCAAACGGTGAAAACCTGGCAGAGTGGGTGTTATCTCTAGAAGGTAAGGGGTTTTGGGATAGAGTATTGGAGTTTAAACCTCTACACTTAGAAAAGAGAGAGACCCCTCCAACAAAACCATCCATTGAAGAGCCACCAAAGCTGGAACTTAAGCCACTACCAGCCCATCTCAGGTATGAATTTCTAGGCCCTAACTCCACTTTACCTATTATTACTTCATCTGGTTTGCTAGATGTGCAGGCTCAAAAGCTATTACAGGTACTCAAGGAATGTAAAACTGCCATTGGTTGGACCATGGCAGACATAAAGGGGATCAGCCTTGCATATGACATGCACAAGATTCTCCTGGAAAGGGGACACAAACCCTCCAGGAAACGCAAAGAAGGCCGAACCCGAATATGAAGGATATAGTGAAAAAGAAAGTGATAAAGTTGCTATACATGAGGTAGGTCCCAGGTAAGTTGCCTCACCCTTCTGTGTTGTACATTGGTTATTATGCCATGAGGACATGGCATGATTTTAAGTGTGGGGTGGGAAACTTATCTTGAATATATTATATATAGTAGATGAAGTTGTAAATTATATTAGTTGGCTTGGACCAATGATGGACACTTGGCGACGAGTTTCTTAAGGGTCTAAGTCAGAATAAAAACACAAAAAAATATAAAATTTGAAAAAATCCAAAAATATGAGTAGAGGACTCTTCCTGATGACGGACTATTTAGGAAAAGTACTCTTGAGGGAAGTAGTCCACGTAGGATTTTTTTTTTCTTTTATTTTCTTTTTCTAGGTAGTGTATCACCTCCACCTTGGTTTTTCTTTTGACCATGATTCTTTTCCAAGGGTTTTTATTGAACAGGGTTAGGTAGATTTTTCTTTTTAGGATTAGAGGGCAAAGGTTAACATGTAACCCCAAGCATGCAAATTAGCAAAACTTAATTGAACTTGAGAATGTATTATCTAAGCTTGACTATAGATTCTAGGATATGCCTTAAATTGCACAATACAGCTTGCTTGAACATTGATAGGACTTTGTAGATGAACTTGATTCTAAATGAGTTGCACGCTAAGTGTGTGTGAGATTTTACTTACATTATATGTTTTACATGATACCTAGAACTTGCGCTGTGTGTTGGCAAAGCGAAATAGAAGTTGTTTGGTTGTAGAGATGATAGAGGCATTTCTTTGTGTAACCCCATAATTCAATAAGACATGAATTCACCTGTACATAATATCCTACTTAACCCCTTTGAGCTTAAAGCCTATTCTTTGATAACCCTTGAATATTCATGAACAATCAAAATCTTATATTGTTCTACTTTATCTCCTAGAAGCACTTGTGTTGTAATGAATATGCAAAAGTCTAAGTGTGGGGTGAAGAGAAGTTGAAAAAGGGAAAATCAAGAATGAATGGTAGTAAATGGTGAACTGGAAAAATAATGTAAATGCGTTGCAAAGCAATGATAAAAAATTAAAAAAAAATAGATATATCAATGTATATATGTAAAGTAGAAAGGCCAGCTACACCAACAAAAGAAAATTGGGGATTAAAAGCAAATAGAGGTGAAGGAATGTTTAGGGGAGACATAAGGGAGAAAGCTAAAAGGGAAGTTGTGAAAATGAAAGAAAAGTGCTTAGGGAGGTTAGCCACTATAACTATATGTATCCTACCCATCCTGTAGCAAACAATACAACCCTTAAAGACCTCTTGATCTATGATTGAATAACTCGATTAGTGGAGTATTACACTAGGGGCAAGCCTATGGTGTGTCTGTATGCATATGAATGTTCTTTGTTGAGAGTGAGTGAATTATTCCTATATCTATAAGTTCCATGTTCTAAAGTTTTGATGCGTGGGAACTTCTCTCAATAAATTGTGTGAGGGCATGTAACTCATGAAGAAAAAGGTAAATTTGCAAGTCTGTGATATAGAGTAAGCAATAATGAGTTGGCATGTGAGTTTACGGTTAGGTACGGATTGTGCATGTCTTAGGTTAATCATGAAAGATAGCTTTTATGACATATTTTGGGGGAGACATTAATAAAATTGGCCTAAAGTGTGATTAAGGTTGCTCGAGGATGAGCAAAGGTTTAAGTGTGGGGTATTGATAATAGGTGAATTTGACTATATTTATGCCCTAAATAATCACACTTTGTTGTTGAATTGATATTGTTTATGATGACAAAATGCTTTTATTAGTGTTTATTGGTGTGTTATAGGTACACATGAACTATTGGAGACTAAAGGAGCTATTTTGGAGTCATAGGATGGTAAAAAGGCCAAGTGAAGAGTTGAAGTGAAGTTGGCATGAAAAATTGAAGTATAAATTCCGGAACACTGTTCATTCGCGGTTCACTCGCGACCGCGAATGAACCGTGGAAAAACATGCTCGCGGAACCGTTGGAGATTCAAAGGCGCTCACTGTTCATGGTTCGCTCACGACCGTGAACGAACCGCGGAGGCTGCCGCATATTTTAAGGACAACTTTGTAAAAACTCAATTTTTAAGGCCTAAACCCTCTATATAAACCTAGATTTTGCCCAAGAGAGGCAAGCAATGTATTATTCACTACTTTTGCAAGATAATTTGTAAGAGAGAACTCTTTCAACTTATTTCTTACTTTTATATTGATTCTTTGATTAAGAATTCAATTATTATTGTTGTTTCTTTGATTATGAGTAGCTAATTCCTTATCTAAGGTTTTTATGGAACCTGTTGGGTAATGAACTTCTCGTTTATGTGATTAAAAATTGTTAGCTAGATTTCTATTTGTTCAACTTTATTCTTGTTGTAGTTAATTGGTAGAGCTCCCAATTAGCTGTGCCAATTTAGTGTGCATAACTTGGAAAAGAGTGCATATTTAGGTATATTGTTGAACAACACCACACCTAGGTTATTGGAGGAATCTATAACTTTAGGTGTAAAGGCAGGACTAGGAATAACGAAACCTTGGGTGCAATCTAAAGTGAACTATTCAAATTAAAGCTAGCTAGGGTAGCTCGGGAGAGTGCACTAGTAGATTATTGTAGTTGCTCGGGAGAGAATTATGGTAAAAATAGCGTTCATGATTGATAGAATATATTGACAATTTGTATGAGCATAAACAGAAGGGATTCCATCAATAGGGGAAATAAATACCTTAGCCTTTCTCTATATTATTTACCCACTATTCAATTCTTTCTTTTAAAGTCTTTTAATTCTTGCAAAATTTAGTTGTTAGAAAACCTTCAGAAAAATATACTCAATGTTTGGGAACTTGCTTCAGAAGTGTTCTTGGGTTGTGAAAGTTGCAGTTGGTAGGTTAATTCCATGTGGGATCAATTCTGGACTTATTTGACTAGGTTATATTGACTACGACCGTTGCTTGGACGTGAATCAACCTCACAAGACACGCCGTACAAATAGTGCCTCCAAATCATCAAGGCATGAACTATCGCAGCTAGCTCTAAATCATGAATAGGGTAGTTCTTCTCATGTGGCTTCAACTGCCGAGAAGCATAAGCAATCAGTCTACCCTCCTGCATCAATACACAACCTATCTCCACTCTCGAGGCATCATAATATACAATATATGAACCTGAAGCTGATGGCAACACTAACACTGGAGCTGTGGTTAAAGCTTTATTGAGCTTCTGAAAGTTCTCCTCGCACTCATTCGACCACACGAATGGTGCACCATTCTGAGTCAATTTAGTCAAAGAAGAAGCAATGGATGAAAATCCCTGAACAAACCGGCGATAATATCCCGCCAAGCCAAGAAAACTCCTGATCTCTATAGCTGAAGATGGTCTAGTCCAACTCTGCACCACCTATATCTTCTTCGGATCAACCTAAATACCATACGAGACACCACATGACCCAGAAATGCTACTGACTCGAGCCAAAACTTCACTTGGAGAATTTAGCATACAACTTCTCCTCCCTCAACCTCTGCAACACAATACTCAAATGTTGAGCATGCTCCTCCTAACAACAGGAGTAGACTAGCATGTCATTAATGAACACGATCACGAGTGAATCCAAATACGACCTGAACATGCTGTTCATCAGATGCATGAATGTTGCCTGGGCGTTGATCAGCCCAAAAGACATCACAAGGAACTCATAGTGGCCATATCTAGTCCTAAATGCGGTCTTCATAATATCAGAGTCCCTGATCTTTAGGTGATGATAGCCTGAACGAAGATCAATCTTAGAAAACACCCTCGCACCCTGTAACTGATCAAACAAATCATCAATGCGCGGTAGAGGGCACTTGTTCTTCACTGTTACCTTGTTCAATTGTCTATAATCAATACACATCTGTATAGAACCATCTTTCTTCTTAACAAATAACACCAGTGCACCCCACGGGGACATACTAGGGCGAATGAATACCTTATCTAAAAGCTCTTGAAGCTGTTCTTTCAATTCTTTCAGCTCAGCTGGTGCCATCGGATAAGAAGGAATAGAAATGGGCTGAGTGCTCGGCACCAAGTCAATGCCAAAATCAATATCCCTGTCCGGCGGCATGCCCGGTAGGTCTGAGGGGAATACATCTGGAAAGTCCCTCACAACAGGTACAAAATCATTGCTAGGAGACTCAGCTCCCACATCCCTCACAAATGCTAAATAAGACAAACACCCATTTTCAACCATTCTCTGAACCTTTAAGAACGAAATGACACGGCTAGGGACGAAATTAATCGAACCCCGCCACTCAGTTTGAGGAATACCAGGGATAGCCAATGTAATTGTCTTAATATGATAGTCCAATATAGCATATTACGGAGACAACTAGTCCATACCCAATATCACATCAAAGTCCAGCATCCCAAATAATAACAGATCCGCCTGGGTCTCCAGACCCCCAATAGAAATAACACAGGATCTATAGACATGATCTACAACAATCGTATCACCCACGGGGGTGGATACATGAACAGGCAAATCAAGACTACCACGGGTCGCACCCAAGTGATGTGCAAAATAAAAAGATACGTACGAATATGTGGACCCTGGATCAAATAGAATAGAGGCATCCCCGTGACAGACAATAATGATACCTGTAATCACTACATCAGAGGCAACTGCATCACGTCTGTCAGGAAGTGCATAGAATCGTGCCTGGCCTCCACTGGATCGCTCCTCGCCTCTGGGGCGATTACAAGAAGACTGACCTCCACATCTACTAGCCTGACATGGTGCTGAAGAGGAGGGCCGATTGTCACGCCCCAAATCGAGGGACATGACCGGCGTCTGACTAGGTAGCCCCAGTCAAGCGGACCTGGGTGCCTTTCTATCCCACGCGATACCCCTGTGTTGTTTATTACTCATAAGCCAAAGATCTTACCAAGTATAACTAAATTCACATTGTACAAACATAACCACATTATTAACATTACTAACAAGTTACAATTTACAACGCCCGACATATACATATACATACATAGGCCATAGTCCCACAGTTTACTGTCTACGGAGCCTCTAGGATTACAAAGGAGGATACAATACTTGCCGGTAACAAGGCTCCGGCTATACCTTACACAAAATCAAAATAAAGTCTAAACAAGAGTGGCATGAGCCACGCAGGGCCCCGAAAGGAAAGGGGCTCACAAAAACGGGCAGTGGAAGATGAAGGATGCTACTGCAGATGAGCTGAAGTACCTTCTACTGATTCACCTACAATCATAATACGAATGTAGCGTCCCCGGCAAAAGGGACGTCAGTACACTGGAATTGTACTGGTATGTATGGACAAACTTTGTCCCAAGTAAACTCAAGCCATTAACAAGAAATCACGATGATAATACAGCCAATGAATTACATCAAGAATCAATTAAGCCGGCCAACCATGTTTTCCACATTTTTCCTCATTTCGGATAATTCTCAACACAAAGCACGTTTAAGATCAACAAGTAGAACAACCACAAATCAATAACGTAAAACACAAGTAGTCAAACAAAGGGGCAATCAGTGCCCCACAGGTTGCAAACTCTCCTGTTGTCTCCTTTCACAATTTCACATCAATGATTTTATATCATATTTCAATAGCGATTTCGATCGCTTTCCATCCTTATTACCCCTGACCACCCTTATTACCTCGGCCACCCTTATCACCCCAACCCACACCTTATTTCCTCATGTTGCGGCGCGCAACCCGATCCCACCTTACAGTTTAAAACACAACAATTTCAAACAGCAGATAAGGCACTACACACAATTTCAACACGTTCAAATAAGCAATTTGCACATTGTTTCATTTTCTCAATTACTTATCAAGCCAATATCACAACCAAGTTACAATATTTCCATAATCAAGAATATTCACACAAGTATGTTCAATAATTTTCCACAATTCAAGTGTTTCATCTCTTTCCACAATAAACCAATTCTCAAGTGTTTCGTTTCTTTTCCACAAGGTGCCATACATGCCATCATAACCATTATTCACAATTCTTTACCAATTCCAATTCCCTTGTTATATTTCAATTCATATTTCATACCACACCACATGTAGTTTAACATCAATTAGATACCCAACAACAAAATCAACAAATTACACACAATCTCTCAAATTAACACATGCCAAACAAATTGCACACATAAGGGCAATTTCACAAGGATCAAAGTTAGCCATACATACCTCGATTGAGCTTTCCTTAAGTTACTACAACACTCCAAAACTCTAGCAATTCCAATCTACTATGAGACATAACAAAATTAAACACATATTAGAAAGATATTCATGAAACTAGCTCATTTGAACAATTTATCAAACACTAGTTGAGCATCTTGATTTCGAATCCCCTTTTTAAGACTTCCTTCATTCCCTAACCCAATCTTTATTTATTTAAGTTAAACAATCTTCCCATAAACCTAAGTTGTACATGCATGTATACACAATACTAATAAACCCAAGAATCATACCTCAATAACTCATCTTATACACCAAACTCGAAATTAAAACCCTAGGGTATAGAATCTTACCTCTTAGATGAAGAACTTGCTATTGGGTTCTTGATTCTTGAAGATTGATGCAAGATTTGGATGATTTAGATGTTGGGTTCCTCCTTCTCTCTCTAAAATACTCTCACCTCTCTCTAAAATCAGTAAGAAATGACCCCAAAATGAACCCCAAAGCCTATGTATTGAAATGGGGTCGGGTTATAAAAATAAAAAATATAACCCTGCGATGTCAATTCTGCTATCGCAGAATGCACCGCAGAATGGACATGGGGGCCGCAAAATGCACCGCAAAATCGGCAGCCAAAAATGAGCTACACTGGTTCAATCTGCGGTCAAAATGCGGACCGCAGAACGAACATGCGGACCGCAAAGTAGAAATGCGGATCGCAGATTTGACCTGACACACGATCGCATTTTCCAGCCTTTGGTAATTTGATCATAACTTTGTGTAGGAATGTCCAAATGACGAACGGTTTGAAGCGTTGGAAACTAGAATCAAAGAGCTTTCATTTGATATGCTATTCACAATATAAAACCTTATACATAATTATCTAAGGTCGTTTAAAGTGGAGCCTTGTGTGAATCCATTTGGAAATTTGGCCTATTTCGAAAATTTTCCTATTTGGCTTACACTTGGGCTTTCATTTGGACCTCATATCACTTACCATAAGACTCATACTCATATTTAGCAAGTCTAATTGATGACCACCATATTAATAGTATATAAAAGTATTATAATAAGCCCGTGTGACACTACAAAATCCTAAATTACTTAGCGAAATTTTCCGGGGCCTTACATTCTCCCCCCTTAGGATCATTCGTCCTCGAATGAGGAGTATAGTCTTTCCCAAACTCTTTGAAATCACATATCTCATTTCTATCCTACCTCCAATTTCAAAATTTTCACTAACTCCCAAATTTTTCAGAAATTTCGGCAGAGTCTCCTTTGTAACTAGGCCTATCCACCTGCCAGAGAATCACTAAAATCTTCTTATCCACACATCCACAATTGTACATAGCACCACAATGTATATATCCACAATCCTAATCCCAGTATTTCAAGAACTACATTGACATATGGATACCAAAACATGGACTGTACAGTTTTACATCAAAATACCTATATGGTACATTCCAAGTCAAAACTATTCAATCAAACGAAAGTACTTTCCTTCCACGACACATTTATCCTTCCACACGACATTATAGACTTACAAACATTGTCATAACACCTTCTCAAAAATAATATCAACTCCCAAACATACATAACAAGGATGACATATAAACATCTTGCATGAGATAACTATCCATTGACTTTACCTTTTGATAACTTCCATTGTACAATTTACACTCCACTAAACCATTGATGACCCTTAATAGTTACCCTAATATGTGATACCCATAAACTGACCATAACTTTATCTATCCAATATATATGTGATCACACTATGGAGCTTTATTGTTGACTTGTCTGAACTTAAAATTCCCAATGGATCTAATACAATGAGGAACAACAGAGTTCAAGATCAGGCTGGAGTTCTTCAGGAATCCATTAATGCATTGGGTAGAGTACTTTATGAGGTCGTATACTAAAAGACACGAAATGTTACTACTAACAATACTGACATGGTTAATCACTGTGACTACCTCAATTAATACACAAATGAGGCATAGGAGTAACTACTACATGGGAAATAGGAATCATTAAGGAGGAATACTCAAGTACGTGAACCACTCATTTTCTAAAGTGTAGGGAAAATCCGTCGACCCCGAATAGGAATACTCTAGCACCTTGTATGTGATATGGGATTCAAAATACACGAAGTTGAATTACACTCTTAAGATTACCTGACGCACAGAATCTATGCCACAAGCCTATAAGGATGAAAGGAATTGAACTATTATGAGGTTACCATATTCTAGACAGCTTAACACTTCTTGGAAATTGATCATATATGAGGGAACTAAAAATTACGACCATTTGTCATTCAAATCAACATGTTCATGATATGTACAAAAATCCGAAGTCATCTAATCTCAACCTTTCATTAGTGAAACTCAATAGCTAGGAAATCTTGATATTGGGACAAAATCATGAATTGGTTAGATGGTTCTAATAGTTAACACGACGCTCCAGGGAGAAGGCAAATAATACTCATATCTAGCTAAGAAGGTGATATACCAAGAGTAGTAAAACTCTCCACACATGACAACGACATATTCCATGATTCTAGAAGTTGAGGGTGTGAAGAAAACCAAACACAATGAGACAGTGCACAATAATCGCTGAAGGTTTGCTGATGTTCATGATGAGATCTCCATAGGTTTTGACTTGAAAAAAAGGATGTGTCATAGTGATACATAGAAAGGAATGTTCTCTTATGGTTGTCGTACAAGTGTAGGGAACTAGCACAATGAATTCACTAAATAAGGAATACGATTAAAACATTGTGGAGACATAATGAGAAAATAATCATTGGTTATAAGCTAGACACACTTCTACTATATTAACTCCCCATTGCAATATATATGACCATGCCAGGAGCAACCCCAATACTTGGACAGAGTGAGCTACTTACTGCGAGATGTCCCAAGTGCGCACGAAAACCATGGCGACACAAGATATCTA
The DNA here is from genome assembly GCA_032618575.1 of Nicotiana noctiflora. NCBI lineage: Eukaryota > Viridiplantae > Streptophyta > Magnoliopsida > Solanales > Solanaceae > Nicotiana > Nicotiana noctiflora. Next base: position 50,957 of record JASVEL010010009.1, read on the forward strand.
TGATGGGGATGTGAGGATCTCAATTTTTTTTTTAGAGAGAACTTATGCACATGGTGACCATTTCAATTGATATGCACTCATATGATAGCCACTGAGATATGCATATATGTTACTAGACAGTGAAAAGGTTTCATGATGTTACTCGTAAGAGGGTAGATAGGTTGATCAAGCCATATAAGACACACACAACTAAGTAAAAGAGTGACTCGAGAAGGATCACAAATCTTGGATACTTTGCATGGAACTTGACACCACATGTACAAACTTTACAATGGTGCATGTATCGACACAAGTGAGCAGATGTTGTCAATTTAAATGAGACGTTTCTGTAAAAAATTCATCGGGAATAGTCCTTTGTTGAGAATTTAGGAAAAGCAAGTAGGAAATATCAATAGTGTTATAACTCAATTCAGGAACATAATTATAGAGGTCAATTCCATAGGAGGTTGTACATACTAGAAACTGTGATCGGGAGAATTTGTAAATAATATGTCTCATTAAAAGAGCATGTGCATGAACTATTTTGTAATTTGGATTCTTTTTAAGAATATATCTATGCAAGGACAAGGAAATCATAAGGGTTTAACAAAAAGTTTAAACAATCACCACATTACCAAATAAAATGGATCACATAGCTTTTTACATAATTACCATACCTCTAGGCTGCATTTCATAGCCCTTCCATAGGGTTCACATATAAAATTATTCACCTATGTGCTTCATACAATAATAAGGAAATCACAAGTACAAATCAAACACTTTAAACATTCACCACATTATCGAATAAAAGAATCATGCCATTTTTACGTATATTAGTCCATCGACTCTTGGGGCCATAATTATCACATCAGACTTGGCACTAGGCCACATTTCATAACACAATCTTTTTTTTTCGCATTTCACATCATTTTCTCATATTTCACATCAACATCATAATTTGTTTCATATTCCCTCATGTCACAAGTATCACCAGGTACAATTTCATTTTGAGTTCTCGACACATTGTCTATACTTTATTTCTCAAAAGCATTTGACTTATTTCAACATCTCTATGCATAGAGGACTTCACATTTGAATACATGATTCATACTTCTAAAACCTATTTTAAGTTGTCAATAATAGCACATTGATCATATTGGAAAGCATCTTTCACAAAACATCGAGTCACAACACAAATTCATGTAAAGTATCAATCACAGCTAGAATCCAACATTTAGTCTTACCACATTTACACAGTCACTTACTTCATTTCCAAATATCTTTATACATTACCAACAACTAGACGCAATCAATCAAATACCTTTGGTACACGTAAGAACATTTTGGAAGAATCAACCATAACATGTTTTCTCACACAATTTGGCATCAAAATCTCAATTTAAACTTAACTTGAAGTCTAGGCATTTTAGCACATAGCTCACATTCTTCACATATCCTTACTTACCAAGAATAACATATTAAACACATGAAGAAGTACCTCCCACATATATGTTCACAACAATAATTCGCTTAATATAATTAAACGAGTACTGCATCAATTATATTTTGAACCTACAACATTTATGTGGGCACCATGGAAGCTTATTTTCTAAGAGAAGGGATTTTAGCCGTACATACTGATGAAATACTACATGATCTGGTGGTGCAGTGACATTAGTAGGAACAAGGGTACTCTTCTTAACAACAACTTCTACCAATCACTCATGACTCAACACATTCTCCTAACAAGTCCTTGGGTAATCCACTTGGACTCAATGGTGGGATAAATCCCACCTTACATTCTTCGAATTCACAGATTATGGTATCAAAATTACCAATCTTGAGAGTAATACTTAGAGAGGAAATTAGCTCCCTATCTTGAGCCATATTTCACGATCCTGGAATATCAAAGAAATTGGTAAATTCCTAAATGTCCGTGCAGCCCCCAACTTATATGATGTGGTCGACAACACACCGATAAGAAGGGCACTACTAGACACGGCTCCGAGACATCCTAGGACACTTTAAAACCTTAGGCTCTGATACCAAGTTTGTCACGCCCCAAATTGAGGGACATGACCGGCGCCTGACTAGGTAGCCCCGGTCAAGCGGACCTAGGTGCCTTTCTATCCCACGCGATACCCCTGTGTTGTTTATTACTCATAAGCCAAAGATCTTACCAATTATAACTGAATTCACATTGTACAAACATAACCACATTATTAACATTACTAACAAGTTACAATTTACAACGCCCGACATATACATATACATACATAGGCCATAAACTCACAGTTTACTGTCTACGGAGCCTCTAGGATTACAAAGGAGGATACAATACTTGCCGGTAACAAGGCTCCGGCTATACCTTTCACAAAATCAAAATAAAGTCTAAACAAGAGTGGCATGAGCCACGCAGGGCCCCGAAAGGAAAGGGGCTCACCAAAACGGGCAGTGGAAGATGAAGGATGCTACTGCCGATGAGCTGAAGTACCTGCTATTGATTCACCTACAATCATAATACGAATGTAGCGTCCCCGGCAAAAGGGACGTCAGTACACTGGAATTGTACTGGTATGTATGGACAAACTTTGTCCCAAGTAAACTCAAGCCATTAACAAGAAATCACGATGATAATACGGCCAATGAATTACATCAAGAATCAATTAAGCCAGCCAACCATGTTTTCCACATTTTTCCTCATTTCGGATAATTCTCAACACAAAGCACGTTTAAGATCAACAAGTAGAACAACCACAAATCAATAACGTAAAACACAAGTAGTCAAACAAAGGGGCAATCAGTGCCCCACAGGTTGCAAACTCTCCTGCTGTCTCCTTTCACAATTTCACATCAATGATTTTATATCATATTTCAATAGCGATTTCGATCGCTTTCCATCCTTATTACCCCTGACCACCCTTATTACCTCGGCCACCCTTATCACCCCAACCCACACCTTATTTCCTCATGTTGTGGCGCGCAACCCGATCCCACCTTACAGTTTAAAACACAACAATTTCAAACAGCAGATAAGGCATTACACACAATTTCAACAAGTTCAAATAAACAACTTGCACATTGTTTCATGTTCTCAATTACTTATCAAGCCAATATCACAACCAAGTTACAATATTTCCATAATCAAGAATATTCACACAAGTATGTTCAACAATTTTCCACAATTCCAGTGTTTCATCTCTTTCTACAATAAACCAATTCTCAAGTGTTTCGTTTCTTTTCCACAAGGTGCCATACAGGCTATCATAACCATTATTCACAATTCTTTACCAATTCCAATTCCCTTGTTATATTTCAATTCATATTTCATACCACACCACATGTAGTTTAACATCAATTAGATACCCAACAACAAAATCAACAAATTACACACAATCTCTCAAATTAACACATGCCAAACGAATTGCACACATATGGGCGATTTCACAAGGATCAAAGTTAGACATACATACCTCGATTGAGCTTTCCTTAAGTTACTACAACACTCCAAAACTCTAGCAATTCCAATCTACTATGAGACATAACAAAATTAAACACATATTAGAAAGATATTCATGAAACTAGCTCATTTGAACAATTTATCAAACACTAGTTGAGCATCTTGATTTCGAATCCCCTTTTTAAGACTTCCTTCATTCCCTAACCCAATCTTTAGTTATTTAAGTTAAACAATCTTCCCATAAACCTAAGTTGTACATGCATGTATACACAATACTAATAAACCCAGGAATCATACCTCAATAACTCATCTTATACACCAAACTCGAAATTAAAACCCTAGGGTATAGAATCTTACCTCTTAGATGAAGAACTTGCTATTGGGTTCTTGATTCTTGAAGATTGATGCAAGATTTGGATGATTTAGATGTTGGGTTCCTCCTTCTCTCTCTAAAATACTCTCACCTCTCTCTAAAATCAGTAAGAAATGACCCCAAAATGAACCCCAAAGCCTATGTATTGAAATGGGGTCGGGTTATAAAAATAAAAAATATAACCCTGCGATGTCAATTCTGCTATCGCAGAATGCACCGCAGAATGGACATGCGGGCCGCAAAATGCACCGCAAAATCGGCAGCCAAAAATGAGCTACACTGGTTCAATCTGCGGTCAAAATGCGGACCGCAGAACGAACATGCGGACCGCAAAGTAGAAATGCGGATCGCAGATTTGACCCGACACACGATCGCATTTTCCAGCCTTTGGTAATTTGATCATAACTTTGTGTAGGAATGTCCAAATGACGAACGGTTTGAAGCGTTGGAAACTAGACTCAAAGGGCTTTCATTTGATATGCTATTCACCACATAAAACCTTATACATAATTATCTAAGGTCGTTTAAAATGGAGCCTTGTGTGAATCCATTTGGAAATTTGGCCTATTTCGAAAATTTTCCTATTTGGCTTACACTTGGGCTTTCATTTGGACCTCATATCACTTACCATAAGACTCATACTCATATTTAGCAAGTCTAATTGATGACCACCATATTAATAGTATATAAAAGTATTATAATAAGCCCTGTGTGACACTACAAAATCCTAAATTACTTAGCGAAATTTTCCGGGGCCTTACACCGATCCCTCTGTTGAGCCCTGTCCCTACGAAGTCGAAGGAACTGCCTCCTCATGTGGCCAAACTCGCCACACTCAAAACAGCTACCTGGTGCTGGAGAAGGGGACTGAAGGGAACCGCTCGCCGCAGATGAAACTTGGGCTGAAGAAGTAGTAGGTGCTACACTCTAGGCTGGGAGGGCACTAAGTGAAGACTGGCCTTGTTGGAATGCCTGTCTACCACAAGCAGAAGAAGCTCCGCTCTGCTCAGGGCGGCCTGAATGAGAAGGTCTAGATGAGCAACCTCTGCCTTGCTGAAAATGCCCTCTAGATGGAGCACCGCTGAAGCTGCCAGAACTACGAGGCCTCTTGGTCTTCCTCTCTTCCCACTCCCAGCGATGATCCACCTCAATGGAGCATACCATATCCACAACCTGCTCAAAAGATGATGATAGGACTCTCTCTGGTCATAAGAATGCGAATGGAGTAGTTGAGGTCATCAATGAACCTCCTAATCCTCTCCCGATCAGTCAGGATCATCCATGTGGCATGCCTAGCCAACTGTGTATATCTCAGCTCATACTGGGTCACTCACGATGAAGCTCCTCTCTACGGGACTGAGGTACATACTTCTCCAAGAAGAGAGTAGAAAACTGCTGCCAGGTAAGAGGTGCTGCTCCCGCAGACCTACGCCTCTCAAACTCCTCCCACCAATCGAACGCTGGACCAGTAAACTGAAAAGTTGTGAATGAAACTCCGCTGGACTCAAGAATACCAGCCGTACGCACATCTTCTGACACTTATCCAAGAAACCCTGGCATCCTCGCCCTCGGCGCCACTGAAATGGGGTGGCTGAAGTCTACCAAATCTCTCAAGACGACATTGCTCGTCATCGGGCATAACCTGAACCATATGCTCTGGAGCTGGTGCAGGTGCAGCTAGAGGAATAACTGGTGCAACCACCTGAGCGGGACCGCCTCCGGTGTCTGAAGTCCCTGAACCATCTGCTCAGGTGTGCGAGCTGCAGAGGTCTGTTGACCACCCCCTATCTGGGATGTCGCTGTAGTAGCGGTAGCTGATACTACCTAAGCCAATCTGGAACACAATAATATCTGGGCTAGAGTCTCCTAAATACCAGGAATAGCAATAGACACCGTCTGGGCTTGAGCTGGGGCTGCTGGAGCATCAACCACTAGGAGCTGCCCCTGAATAGGTAAAACGGGCGGGTCATCTGGCACTGCCCCAACTGCCCTACCTCTACCTCTATCACGGCCGCGCCCACGGCCTCTAGAAGGTGGCAATGGAGGTCATCCACCTCGTCATGAAGCTTGAGTTCTCACCAACTACGAGAGAATAGAATACAGAAGTTCAGTTCTCAGGAAAACAAGATCGCACGACAGAGTTCAAGAAATGTGAAGTGTTTCCTAAAGGTTCGTAGCCTCCCGAGGATAAGTACAGGCGTCCCCGTACCGATCCACAAGACTGTACTAACCGGCTCAAAACTCATGAGTCCTAGTAACCTAGGCTCTGATACCAACTTGTCATGACCCCAAACCCGGTCGTGATGGCACCCAGCACACTGCTAGGCCAGCCCGACCAATCAATAGAAATCACGGAGCCATTAGCTCACTTTAACCAATTTAGTAAAAACAAAGATAGAACAATAGTAATAGTATTACCAAGTACGAGGATCACGTCCCAAAATAATAACAACTCCCCAAAGACCAAGGGGCGTGAGCCTCTAAAGAGTATACAAGTGTAATAGTGTCTACATCAGTACTCAGTGCGGAAATAGATAACAACATGAATAAAAGTAAGCTGGGAGGGGAGTCAGGTCCTGCGGATGCGGTAGCTACCTTGACTATCCCGAAAGTATCTCCGAGCAGCAACTGGATCACGGCGGCTGTGACGTACCTGGATCTGCACACAAGGTGCAGGGAGTAAAGTGAGTACTTCCAGACTCAGTGGTAATGAACATGGGTAAGACATCAAAGATAAAAAATCACAATATAGCACTATGTAAAGCTATAATCAAATACCCTTCAACAATATCAATATCAATAGTATCTGTACCAGCAAGTACTAGCAAAACACTATAACAGCTACCAAATATAGCTAAATGCAATGCAATGCATGAAATGACTGCTACAACGCGTAGCCCGATCCATTTGGGTAATCGTGCTCACTGTGGGGGTTCAGACTCCGGAGGGGCTCCTACAACCCAAGCACAATATCATGAATACGCTGCGGCGCGCAGCCTGATCCACTACCAGTCAGCTAATATGCAATGCAGCCTCAAAGGCTCAAAAGTAGTTTTTGAAAACTCTTTTTATCATTTTGGCAAAATGCCTTAGTACCCCCCTAAACTATTCGAGAATTATTAATTTCCTCCTTAAACTATCTCTGGTTCTAATTACCCCCTACACTAGAATAAGTGAATTTAACCCCCCTCCCCCCGAGCTGCCTACACCTAATTAAGTGTATACACGTGCGGTACGTGTGGACAATTTGTACTCTACACAGGTAAATAAAATGAGTATTAAATTTTAACATTAATAACTAAAGAAAAAAAGAAAAAAAGAAAAAAATAAACAAAAGGGAAAAGGTAGGCAGCGTTAGAGTCAAAACAATGCATTTTGCCTTTATATAAACAATCCTCTCTCTTTCTCTGCGTAAAAAGTTTCTCTAACTCTTCCAATGCCTCTTCATAAGACTTCAATAGTGGTGTATTTCTGATTATTTGTTTTTTTTTTTCTCATCAAGCTTTTTGGTGGTCTTCTCCACTATTTCAAACATACAAAACCAAAATGTTAGGTAATTTAAGCTTTACTTTCCAATTAGGGTTTTGTATATATAATAGAGATTAAAGTCGATTTGCTTTCTATCTTCTATTTTGTTGAGTTAAGGCCTTCAAAATTAAAACTTTTTCCGTCGTTACGGGAATTACCACCCCGTTATGTTGAAATTGTATGTTTTATGCTTTATTATCAGTGTTAGGGTCTATCGGGTGATTTAGGAGTGATTTGGATTGAAAATGAGGCATATAGCCTTTGTGAAAGAAACTTGAATAAGGAAAGTCAACCCGGAGTTGACTATTTGGTTATAGGGATCGGAATCGGATTCTGATGATTCGGTTAGTTCCGGAAGGTGATTTGTGACTTAGGGGAGCGATCGGAATTGAATTTGGAGGCCCGGTGTAGAAATAGGCTTGAATTGGCTAAGGTTGAATTTTGACGAAATCCGAACGGTAGGTGAGATTTTGATCCGGGAGTCGGAATGGAATTCCGACAGTTGCAGTAGCTTCGTTAGGTGATTTTGGATGTGCCTGCAAAATTTCAGGTCATTCGGACGTCGTTTGGTCGGGTTTTTGATTGAATGTGCAATTTGGAATGTTTTAAGGAATTTAGGCTTGAATTCGATGCGAATTATGAGTTTTGATGTTGTTAGACGTGTTTTGAGGATTGGAGCAAGTTCGAATAAGGTATTAAGATGTGTTGGTGTGTTTGGATGAGGTCCCGGGGGCCTCGGGGTGTTTTCGGATGGTTAAACGGAAGAAAATCATGGAAATTGCAGGTTGAAGAGTCCGGTTCTGTCATTTTCGCTCCTGCGGAATTTTGGTCGCAGGAGCGAGTCCGCAGAAGCGGATATGGGAGCGCAGGAGCGGGTGTTTCGCAGAAGCGGACGCCTTTCCGCCGAAGCGGGGTCGCCGGTGCGACCCAATGATCGCAGAAGCGGACGAGGGCAATTGGGGCATGGTCCGCAGAAGCGGACGTTTCTCCGCTTGGGCGATACCGCAGAAGCGGTCAAGGACGCGCAGAGGCGGATTTTTCCGCAGGAGCGGAAGCTTCTTCGCAGAAGCGGGACCGCTTAAGCGGCCTTGGTTCGCAGAAGCGGAAGTGGCCGGCTAGGCCTGGAACCGCAGAAGCGACCCTTTGGTCGCGGATACGGAAGCGTAGAAGCGGAAAATGTTCCGCAGAAGCGAAAATCGCTGTAAGTAAGTGTATCAGAAGTTAGAAAAATTTCAGAAACATTTTAACATTTGGGGGTCTCGGCTTAAGGGCGATTTTGGGCGATTTTGAGGAGGAAATCAAGGGAAATCATCAGGTAATCAACTATGAACTCATATTATGATTAGTATTGATAATATTACGCAATTATATCATGAAAATGGAGGAATTTGGGGTAATTTATGGAGGATTTAGCCCTAGTCTTGGACTTTAGAAGATCAAGGTTTTGAATGGGCAAATGGAGTCCGAATTTGGAAAAATTGATATGCTTAGACTCGTATTGAGACGAGGGTTCCAGAAATGTGAATTTCGTAAATTTTCGGAATGTGGGCCCGGGGCTCGGGTTTTGACAACTTTGGGAATTTTGATGTAAATTGAGTTGTATTGATTGGGTGTCGTCCCATTGGCCTAAATTGTTGTATTTTTACTGTATTTGATCAGATTCTACGCGTGCGGAGCTTGATTCTCGTGGCAAGGGCATTGCGGAGTAGTCGTCGCGCCGTATTGAGGTGAGTAATAGATGTGGGTGATGACCAGCGGGTTCGAAACCCCGGTATACCACTTTGTGACGCCGTATAGCGGCGAGACACGCACACTCTTGAGAGTGCGGGGTCGATCATGAACTGGAGACTATATATTAGTCCGACCTGTTGATATTGTATTATTGGCTATTCTAGAGCCGTCGAACCTCCTTCTCGGATGGTTGCATATATATATATATATATATTGTGATAATGGCCACTCTTGAGCCGAGGAACCCCCTTCTTGGGCGGTTGAGTATACATGTGGGCCGTGAGCCGGTTATTGGATCCCGCGAGGATCGTTATCATTGTCTTATCACATAGACATGCTAGTTTACTACTAGTCCGCAGCTATTTTTGTTATTATGCTAATTCCAATCTCCGGAACTTGATATTACTGTTTTCCAACTGAAAAATGATAAAAGAGTTTTCAAAAACTACTTTTGAGCCCGCGAGGCTGTATCTGCATATTAGCTGACTAGTAGTGGATCGGGCTGCACGCCGCAGCGAGATATATGTTGGATCGGACTGCACGCCGCAGGAATATCTCTATGAGATGTGCTTGGGCTGTAGGAGCCCCTCCGGAGTCTGAACCCCCACGGTGAGCACGGGTACCCAAAATTGGAGTCGGGCTACGCGCCGTAGCGGTCATATCATGCATTGCATTGCATTTAGCTACATCTGCTAGCTGTTATGCTATTTATTGGTATTTGTTGGTACAGGTACAGTGAAGATTGATTCTATGACAGGGTAGTTGATTATAGCTTTACATAGTGCTTTATTGCGGATTTCTTATCTGCGCTGTCTTACCCTTGTTTATTACCACTGAGTCTGGCGGTACTCATTTTACTCCCTGCACCTTGTGTGCAGATCCAGGTACCTCTCAGCAGTGATCCAGTAGCTGTGCGAGGCGACGTTTGTGGATATTCGAGGTAGCTGCAGAGTCCGCAGGACCCGATATTCCTTCCTATTGTCTTTTGATTTTGTATTGACATTTCTTTCCGCACTTGGTATTTTGTAAACCTTTATACACTTATGTTCTTTAGAGGCTCATGACTCTTGACCCTTGGTCTATGGGAGTTGATGTATTATGGGACTTGGTTCCCTGTTTTCGTTATTTGTATCGCTATTGCTTCGTGACTTGATATGCTTAAATGGGCTAAAAGAGAGCGTCTAGCTCCGTTATTTATATTGATTGGTCAGGCTGGCTTAGCAATGTGCTGGGCGCCATCACGACCGGATTTGGGGTCGTGACAAGTTGGTGTCAGCAGAGCCTAGGTTTACTAGGCCTCATGAGTCTTGAGCCGGTTAGTAGAGTCTTGTGGATCGGTACGGGGACGCCTGTACTTATCCTCGGGAGGCTGCGAACCTTTAGGAAACACTTCACATTTCTTGGAATTCTTATCGTGCGTATTTGATTCAGCTTGAGATATAATTTTGAAATTCCTTCCGCACGTCTGTGTACGCATCGAGCACTCAGCAATATAATTGCCTTATGGCTTGTGATTTCCCCGAGTGAGGGGCGAGATATAATCTCTGTGAGTTCATGTTGGGCCGGTCGGGATGACTTGAGGCTGGACCTTGTTTATGACTTGAGCATTGAGGTGCTGATTTTGTGAGTGGTGGCAATAGATAATGTACTGAGGGTTTGAAACCCTGTATTTGCACTATAAAGTAATGTGCCGAGATGGAATACGCGTCATGTGACGAGCGTGGTGGTATTGTGACTGGGGATTTGGACTTGATCCTTCCCAATTGATAAATTACTGTGTAAAGTGACTAAGACTGGGCTTATATCTATGTACTTGGGCTAGTAGCCATGTTTGGGGCCTTGTGCCGATCTGTAAAGTATTATGGAAGGTTTACTAATGGATGAGTTGTTAATTGTTCGACTCTTATCTAAACTGTTGTGTAGCCCCGAGCTATGGGCATGGTGAATAATTATCATATCTCGTAATTGGAAGGTAAAGTGCCTTAGGTGTAGTGGAACAAGTTTAAACTCAGGAAGACTAAAATGATTATGCTATGTGTATCCTGGTGGAAGGTATTGTGCTGAAATGCTAAATTGAGGCGAGGTAGGTGGGTTGATTCTCATGTGTAATTGAAAGGTATTGATATGTGTTATGATTCGAGCAGATACATCGCAGGTTCAAGTATAAATTGTGATGATATAATTCGTGTAGTATTGATATTTAATGTTGTTGAAATACATTGTGATATCTTGTTGAGTTGTGGAAGTATATCTAGGATGGTTTGGTGATTCTCCGGCAGGTGGATAGGCCAATTTACAAAGGAAACTCTGCCGGAATTTTTGAAAAATTCGGGACTTAGAAAAGATTTTGTCACCTAAAGAGGGGGCGTAACTGTTGTGTGTGAATGAATGCAAGAATTGCAAAAGAGTTAATATTTCCGATGATTCGAATCTCCGCCGAAGCTTGTAAATGACTTGAGTTTAATATCATACTAACATTTCGGCATCACTTGAGTAATACTGATATGAGTGGTTGAAAGTGCTTTGATGAATGGCTTCGAGCTAAGTTGGGGAGGTTGCTATTAATTAACTGATTGCACTATTGTGTGCTATGTTGATTATGTCTCTAGGTATGTTGGGAAATTTTGATAAAGGTTATGGTGCTTCGTAGATATGAAGAAATACTAGGGTATTTTGAACTGAGGTTGGTAAGGAATGCTTGGTGTATAGAAAAGAGTGATAGCTAATAGTATCCATATGTAATCATGATCTGCAGTGTCAGAGTTCTAATAAGGCACGAGTGGTTCTGTTCAATAAGACAGTTGAATTACAGCTGAATAAGGATGACTGACGCCCGAGAATTGTTTACGGTGTTCAAGATTTTACTTGTAACAGTCAAGTGTCTCAAAATTGTGCATGTGGCTAAAGATGGTGGTTTCGTTAGAAGAGATCGGTACTTGTGTTATATTATGTGAATGATGGGATTCTATGTAATCCGTATTGGAAGGTAATGATAACGAATTCAAATCGCAAGAGGTTCTTCAAAATAAAGTATTGTAGGATGTGATCCTTCCGGGAAATATTGAGAGAGTATTCAGTGGCCTATATGTCTTAGACCGTGTGGTCTTATGTACGAGTCTCGTGTGGAATGAGTTGATGTGTTATGGTGCTACAGTAATGGCTAATATTAAATCAAAGATGAATCAGAAAGGAAACTGGGTAAATGGAATGACTTGTTAATAAACCGAAGCGGTATGATAAAGAATACGACTAATTCCTGGTATGTGGTTGAAGTAAGGAGTCTTGCAGATATTGTGCAATAAAGCTTTTGAGTGTTGGCAGTCGTGTAACCCGATATGAGTATAATATGGGTATAAGGACTCAGTCCTGGCAGTTTAACTTATGCAATGAATGGGAAGAAATAGTTTGTGATGTGTTTTATCATGGTTTGAAGATGAGTATATTCATATCGATATGCGAAGCGTGGAATGTGTAATGAGTTTTCTTCTATACGGGATCACGAAAGTCCTTGACTAGTTGAGTGCGCCAATGTTGAGGCGGAGGAAAGGGATATGAATTTTCATGTTGTCTTAGTGTGATATGGTATACACGATGTGTTATGGAAAGTTGATAATGGTATATTCTAGGTTTTGAGATCAGTTCATAATATATGGAAAGTCAATAAAATTATTGAGCAGCGCGGACAGATGCTGGTGATTTAAGAAAATGGTACTGCTATTCTAGTAATTTGGCAGGGTATATGGTGCAAAGGGACAAGGTAATGTAAACTGATAATATCCATGGTAGAGTGGTATTCTCTTGTTGGATCGACTAAAATAATTGAGTCGTAGATGACATAGTGAAATTTCTGAATGGTTGTCGTGGTATGAATGGACGCTTGATGTGCGTTATGTATATGTACGGTGAAATACGGAATCAGGCATAGTGATTCATATGTTATATATGTGTAGGAGACTTGAAATTCTCGTTAATCCGCCTATGCAGTAGTTGTATATCGTGTGCATCGACACCGTTTTGTGATTATTGGAAATCGGAAGCCTTAGAGGCTCTCTCTTGACTTGATAAAACGAATTCGGATTATGATACTTGATTGTTGACTGGTTGACATAAGCCAGGTCGTCTAGACTAATGTGATATGGGCTATGTCGGAAAATGGCACAAATTGCGTAGCAGAGAACATCAGAGTATGCTCCAACAGAGTAGTTGTACACAGGACCAGCGGACGGCTGGTAGGCATTGCTTTGTCAGTTGGACCTTAGTGGCGGATGTTAGTGTAGAAGTATCTACCATTGATTCAGTTCCAGTATTGAGAAACGTTGTCAGATGCATTTCATGTGGCCAAACTTGAGGCGATATATGTTTATTATGATGAGCAACTTGACTCGACACGTATTCATTTGACGAGGGTTACTTGGATCGGGTGGCACGCCGCCACAGGTATGGTATCTAGATCGGGTGGCACGCCGCCACGGGTATGTCATTGGAGCGGGTTGCACGCCGCAACAGAATATTGTGAAAATATAGTTAGTTATATGCTGCCTGGTATACAATACTTCCTCGCTTATGAGGAAAAGACCGTTTTGAGTATCGCTTGGCGAATGGCACATCGGTTGTGTCCTTTCAGGATGTGATAGCATACATTAATTGTTTCACCGTGGGTGAGGTTGATTGCTTGGGTTCAGACCTAGATATGTGTGTGGCTGATCGTTTTGAGCTTAGTGGCTCGAGGTGCTTCATGAGTAATAACGTTGGGATAGAATCACGAATCGTGGCAAGGCCACGTGATGTTATGACCTCTCGAGGAGGATTCGGGTACTCTATTTCTATAATGCGAGACGCGATCTCAGTTCTATATTATGATGGCACAGAGGGATTAAATTGCAGCTCTATTTGCTGGAGACAGTTGTCATGATTTGAGCTGTCATGATTCGAGTGTGTGCAGACGTTTCTATTGGAGCCTATGTTGTGCTCGTCGTGGCTTAGGCCGGTGTTGAGGTGTCTTATCACCAGTGCGATGTGTTATAATCGAAATGGTCGTTGGAGCCAATAATGAATGTGAGTATATGTGATTTTAGTTGGTTAGAAAGGTAATACCGAGATTTGGGTCCGAAATCTGTTGTGGTATCGGTTAAAAGTGAAATGGATTCATGAATGGTTGACCTGAGAGATGGGTTCGATATATCGCGTGTTCGGTTACCGTGGGCATGATATGAAGGTGTTGGAACAAGACTCTATCTAATGAAAAAGGTTTTTCAGCTAGTATTTGGTGATTGTGGCCAGTTGTTGTGATTAGAGACTATCGTCTCGAGTGATTGGGTTGTGTGATACATCATATGATCTCACCCGGAGTGGTGAGTATGGCTTATTGCAGTGGATTCTAGTGTATCCTGAGTACATGAATGGGATTAGCAATTGGTATATGATTTCAGAAAGTGCAATGTGGTTTATGGTTAAGATGGTCTGTGAGATTTCAGCTGTATGGTGTTTTCGGACTTGCGTGAGATAGGGTGACGTATGATCGCCCGAATATATGCTTGGTAAGGTCATTCAGCTATTGAGTTGCTTCTAGTACCACTCTGGTACGCTCGAGGACGAGCGTTTGTTTAAGTTGGGGAGAATGTAACGACCCGGCCCGTCGTTACGGGAATTACCACCCCGTTATGTTGAAATTGTATGTTTTATGCTTTATTATCAGTGTTAGGGTCTATCGGGTGATTTAGGAGTGATTTGGATTGAAAATGAGGCATATAGCCTTTGTGAAAGAAACTTGAATAAGGAAAGTCAACCCGGAGTTGACTATTTGGTTATAGGGATCGGAATCGGATTCCGATGATTCGGTTAGTTCCGGAAGGTGATTTGTGACTTAGGGGAGCGATCGGAATTGAATTTGGAGGCCCGGTGTAGAAATAGGCTTGAATTGGCTAAGGTTGAATTTTGACGAAATCCGAACGGTAGGTGAGATTTTGATTCCGGGAGTCGGAATGGAATTCCGACAGTTGCAATAGCTTCGTTAGGTGATTTTGGATGTGCCTGCAAAATTTCAGGTCATTCGGACGTCGTTTGGTCGGGTTTTTGATTGAATGTGCAATTTGGAATGTTTTAAGGAATTTAGGCTTGAATTCGATGCGAATTATGAGTTTTGATGTTGTTAGACGTGTTTTGAGGATTGGAGCAAGTTCGAATAAGGTATTAAGATGTGTTGGTGTGTTTGGATGAGGTCCGGGGGCCTCGGGGTGTTTTCGGATGGTTAAACGGAAGAAAATCATGGAAATTGCAGGTTGAAGAGTACGGGTTCTGTCATTTTCGCCCCTGCAGAAAGCTGGGCGCGGAGGCGAGTCCGCAGGAGCGGACTGAGGAGCACAGGAGCGCTTGGCTCCGCAGAAGCGGACTCCTTTCCGCTGAAGCGGCATCGCTGGTGCGAGCCAGTGATCGCAGAAGCGGACGAGGGCAATTGGGGCATGGTCCGCAGAAGCGGACGTTTCTCCGCTTGGGCGATACCGCAGAAGCGGTCAAGGACGCGCAGAGGCGGATTTTTCCGCAGAAGCGGAAGCTTCTTCGCAGAAGCGGGACCGCTTAAGCGGCCCTTGGTTCGCAGAAGCGGAAGTGGCCGGCTAGGCCTGGAACCGCAGAAGCGACCCTTTGGTCGCGGATACGGAAGCGTAGAAGCGGAAAATGTTCCGCAGAAGCGAAAATCGCTGTAAGTAAGTGTATCAGAAGTTAGAAAATTTCAGAAACATTTTAACATTTGGGGGTCTCGGCTTGAGGGCGATTTTGGGCGATTTTGAGGAGGAAATCAAGGGAAATCATCAGGTAATCAACTATGAACTCATATTATGATTAGTATTGATAATATTACGCAATTATATCATGAAAATGGAGGAATTTGGGGTAATTTATGGAGGATTTAGCCCTAGTCTTGGACTTTAGAAGATCAAGGTTTTGAATGGGCAAATGGAGTCCGAATTTGGAAAAATTGATATGCTTAGACTCGTATTGAGACGAGGGTTCCAGAAATGTGAATTTCGTAAATTTTCGGAATGTGGGCCCGGGGCTCGGGTTTTGACAACTTTGGGAATTTTGATGTAAATTGAGTTGTATTGATTGGGTGTCGTCCCATTGGCCTAAATTGTTGTATTTTTACTGTATTTGATCAGATTCTACGCGTGCGGAGCTTGATTCTCGTGGCAAGGGCATTGCGGAGTAGTCGTCGCGCCGTATTGAGGTGAGTAATAGATGTGGGTGATGACCGGCGGGTTCGAAACCCCGGTATACCACTTTGTGACGCTGTATAGCGGCGAGACACGCACACTCTTGAGAGTGCGGGGTCGATCATGAACTGGAGACTATATATTAGTCCGACCTGTTGATATTGTATTATTGGCTATTCTCGAGCCGTTGAACCTCCTTCTCGGACGGTTGAGTATATTGTATATATATATTGTGATAATGGCCACTCTTGAGCCGAGGAACCCCCTTCTTGGGCGGTTGAGTATACATGTGGGCCGTGAGCCGGTTATTGGATCCCGCGAGGATCGTTATCATTGTCTTATCACATAGACATGCTAGTTTACTACTAGTCCGCAGCTATTTTTGTTATTATGCTAATTCCAATCTCGGGAACTTGGTATTACTGTTTTCCAACTGAAAAATGATAAAAGAGTTTTCAAAAACTACTTTTGAGCCTGCGAGGCCTGTATCTGCATATTAGCTGACTAGTAGTGGATCGGGCTGCACGCCGCAGCGAGGTATATGTTGGATCGGACTGCGCGCCGCAGGGATATCTCTATGAGATGTGCTTGGGCTGTAGGAGCCCCTCCGGAGTCTGAACCCCCACGGTGAGCACGGGTACCCAAAATTGGAGTCGGGCTACGCGCCGTAGCGGTCATATCATGCATTGCATTGCATTTAGCTACATCCGCTAGCTGTTATGCTATTTATTGGTATTTGTTGGTACAGGTACAGTGAAGATTGATTCTATGACAGGGTAGCTGATTATAGCTTTACATAGTGCTTTATTGCGGATTTCTTATCTCCGCTGTCTTACCCTTGTTTATTACCACTGAGTCTGGCAGTACTCATTTTACTCCCTGCACCTTGTGTGCAGATCCGGGTACCTCTCAGCAGTGATCCAGTAGCTGTGCGAGGCGACGTTTGTGGATATTCGAGGTAGCTGCAGAGTCCGCAGGACCCGATATTCCTTCCTACTATCTTTTGATTTTGTATTGACATTTCTTTCCGCACTTGGTATTTTGTAAACCTTTATACACTCATGTTCAGTAGAGGCTCATGACTCTTGACCCTTGGTCTATGGGAGTTGATGTATTATGGGACTTGGTTCCCTGTTTTCGTTATTTGTATCGCTATTGCTTCGTGACTTGATATGCTTAAATGGGCTAAAAGAGAGCGTCTAGCTCCGTTATTTATATTGATTGGTCAGGCTGGCTTAGCAATGTGCTGGGCGCCATCACGACCGGAGTTAAGGCCTTCAAAATTAAAACTTTTTAGGTGTAAAATCAGTGATAATGTGAATGCGTATAGTGTAGGGGGTTTTATGTGTAAAATCAGTGATTTGGTACAAAATTTAGGGGTTTTTATTTTGTATTTTAGAATTGTTTGAATGTATGTTATTCGGGTTATTTTGAATGTACTGTAAGGATTCTTATGCCATTTTAGTTTTTCTCACTGTTGGTGGATTATTTTAACTCACTGTTGATGAATTCTGTATATTGTTGTAGGTTTTCCTATGGCTTCCAAGTACTTTAATTTTAGGTGGAAAATTGGTGCAATGTTGGTAAGTGAAGTAGGGCCTGTTTTTGTTGAAGGTAGGATTGAGTATTCCTTCAATATTAATTTTGATCACTTATCTATCACTGAATTAGTAGATATTGCAAAGGATTTTGGGGTTACTAAATTGGGGACCACTTATATTGCACCTGCTAAGGGTGGTAAATTGGTAAAACTAGAGAAAGACAATGATTTGTTAGACCTTGGAGTATTGTTGAATGATGGGGACACAATAGATATATTTATCTGCAATGACTCTAATTTTGAGGATGTGGGTCATGTTGGCCAACATGTGAATGTTGAAAAAGAAGGTGGTAGTCAATTAACTAATATAAATGGGGGCTGCAGGGAATCTGAGCCTTTATTTATTCCACATCCACCAATAATTGTACCAGCTCCAACTCTAGATCTAGATGTAGAGTTTTCTTCTTCTCTACATACTTCTGAAAGGGCTAAAAAAGATATAAGAGATGAAGTAGATGCTGCCAGTGGTGATTTCCAGAGAGAAGGTTGTGCTAGTGGAGATCTAAACAATTCCAGTACTTCTTCTGAAGAAAATGCAGGCACTGAAGAAGAATTTGAACTTTCTGATGATTATGGAAATGATGTCCATGAAGAACTTAGGGTTGTGAAACAAGATCAAAGGACTTACAAAGTAAAAAAGGGAAAAAATAGTAGGAAAGAAAGAGCTGATGGGTTTCTAGGTGAGGCTGGACTAGATGATGGTTATGATGATATTGATAAAGAAAGAAAAAATCTGAAGGATAAATTGGGAGGTGATGATGATGAGCTATATTACGACTTATCAGAGGCTGACAACATTGCTAGTGAATCTGAAGGTGAAGCTATCAGTGATGATGATGTAGTAGAAGAAAACTTGAGGGAAAGGAGAAAGAGTAACAGGGTAGTATATGATCCTTCTTGTGAGAAAGTTATTTGGGAGATTGGTCAAGTATTTGAAAATGTGAAAGAGTTCGGACAGGCTTTGACCACATATGCTTTAAATAAAGAGGTTCAGCTAGACAAATATATTAATGAGCCAAGTAGAGTTAGGGTGAAGTGCAAAGATGGTTGTCCTTGGATGATATTTTCTAGCAAGGAAGGTAGGAGTTCAAATTTCGCAGTCAAGACATATAATCCTAGACATAAATGCCATAAGAACAACATCAACTTTCTTTGCAATTCAAAATATCTAGCTAATCATTACAAAGAGAGGATTATTTCACAACCTACCATTAAAGGGTGGGAAATACAAGATCTTGTTAGGGAGGACTTTGGTGTGTATGTGGGTAAGGCTATTTGTTTAAAGACAAGAAAAATTATTTTGAAAGAAGTCATGGAAGATCATATTGCTGAGTTTGGTAGACTTTTTGACTATAGAGATGTGCTTCTACAAACAAATCCTGGTAGCACATGTATAGTTATGGTAGTTGATTTAGAAGATGGTAAGAAAGAGTTTATAAGCTTCTTTATATGCTTTGCTGCTATGAAGATGGGATCCTTGGAGGGATGCAGAAAGTGTATAGGACTGGATGTCTGTTTTTTGAAGGGGATATGCAAAGGACAATTATTAGTTGCAGTCGCTAAAGATGGAAACAATCAAATGTTTCCCATAGCATAGGCCGTTATTGATACTGAAAAAAAAAGGAAACATGGACATGGTTTATGAGGATATTGGAAGAGGACTTACAACTTGGAGATGGAAACGAGATAACTATTATCAGTGACATGCAAAAGGTATGATATCATACTGTTATTTATTGCTTTTTACTATTTTTATTGTTATTTATTATTTATTTTTGTTTTTTCAGGGTTTGGTTAGTGCTGCTGATGAAGTATTTCCACCATGTGAGCATAGAATGTGAGCAAGACACATTCTGTCAAATTGGTCCCAAAAATGGAGGGGAATTGAGAGAAGGAAGAAGTTTTGGAGTTGTGCTAGAGCAACATATGAGATCGAATTAAAAAAGACGCTAGATGAATTAAATTCATTGGGTCACAATATTGTTGAAGATCTTATTTCATATAACAAAGAAAGATGGTGCAAAGTCTACTTCAAGGAATTTTTCAAATGTGACAGTGTGGATAACAATATGTCGGAAAGCTTTAATGCCTGGATATTGGGTGCTAGACACAAGACAATTGTGTTAATGCTCGAAGAAATTAGAGTCAAGGTTATGATAATGATACCTAAGATGAGGGCCTTTGTTGAAACATGGGTGGATGAGATATCTCCAATGGCACTGAAAAACTTCAACAATAATGTGGAGAAGTCAATGAAGTGTAAGATTCATTGGAATGGAGAACATGACTTTGAAATTAAGTAAGGTATAGCTACGTTTATTGTTCACCTGGCAAGAGGATATTGTAGTTGCAGGTCATGGCAATTGAAAGGCATTCCTTGTGCACATGCCATAACAGCAATGCAGTTTAGGATGACTGATGCTTCCGAGTCAATTGCATCATGGTACAGAAAGGAGACATATCTACAAGCTTATTCCAATTTCATACAACTTATTCCCAATATGATAATGTGGCCAACTACATCAAATCCAAAGATTGAGTCACCTACAGTGAGAAAAATGCTTGGCAGGCCAAAGAAGAATAGAAGAAAGGAGGAAGGAGAAATTAAAAGAGCTGAAAAGTTATCAAAACGGGGAATAGCTATGACATGCTCAATTTTCAAGTCCATTAAACACAATAAAAGAAACTATCCTTCAAGGCCTAAAACAACATCAGCCGCAACAACATAGGTAAATTTTATATACCTTGTTTTACTTTAAATTATTGTCACATTAGTATTTTAACTTGTTATATAGTTATATGCCAGTATGATGCTACCCAACAGGCATCTACTAGAAGTACAAGAAAAAGAAGTGTTGTTGACAGTCAACAAGAATCTACAAGCAAGGGAGGTGAAGCTAGAGCAAGCAGACGTAAGTATAAGAGTCCAAGAGTTGTCGGGCATGGTGTATTTGAATCTAAGACTTGTAATAGTTGTGTTAATGTAAGTATTTTTCTAGTTTACTATCAGTTTATTACTTTCATTGTCTTTTGAAGTTATATTTAAATTTTTTCTCATAATTACAGCAAGATTTGCAAAGCAGCAGATTAGTTACCACACCTACAACGACAAATTCCGCAGAAGTTACAGGTGATATTGGGTATAAGCCTAGCAAATCGTTGAAGTGGAAAGGAAAGCCCGCTATTAGCCAAAGACAACTCCAAATGAAAAGTGCTATGCATAGAGTCCAAAAAAAGTAAAGGCTATTAAGATTCAAGCAAGATCTCAAATTGGAAAATCTCCATCCAAAGAACCAACATAAATTTGTACTATGATTAAGTTTCTTTTTTGGTGTATGCTTAGTATGTAATCATATGATTACAACTTTCTTTGTGGTAGTATTTTGTGTAGCTTTTTTGGTGAAACAACTCTTTTGTGACAGTGGTAGTACTTTGTGTATTTGTTTGATACTAGTAGTATTTTGTGTAGCTCTCAATCTTTGGTAAACAACTCTTTTGTATACTGTCCAGATTTTTTTTGCTATCCAGCTTTTTTAACAGCTCTATCTTACATATATTCCCATTGTGTGCAACAATATGAAATAGCATTTTTGTAGTTCTAACATTAACAACAATATGAGAATCATACAAATCAAGACCATGTAGAAAACTGGAGTTAACTTCAGGACCAAATAAGTACATAAGGCTATCAATTCCACCATAGTAAGGAACATAAATGGCATTAGCATGACTAGGATCAGAAGTGAGACAAGGGTATTCAAGCATCCTACGATGAAAAACAAGCTCAAGCATAAAAGGGTCAGTGCATATTACTCCTGTTGTAGTTGGAATGACTTAAATTGATAGATCTTTTATGCCAGATTTCTATTTATTCAACTATTTATCAAATACATAGATACCAACTAAAGCTAGATTAAATTGGACACCAACCAAAATACAACATCACATTGCGTACTACACTAATACATAGACTAATCTTCAATACTCTTCCCCACTTTAGCTCATGCTCTTGTTTATTTCTCTTCTTCAACAAACCCAAAATAATAATACTAGCTTGGTTTGGAAATTCCGGTTCATACCACTCAAAAAAATTGCAAGCCTTACAACCTTTAACCTGCAAAAAAATACAACTATCAACTATTTTAGTGAAAAAAACCTAGAATAAACCCAACATAAATTATAATCAATATAGACCTTCAAACATTACTTTATCATACCTTATAGTTTTTACAACCAAAAAATCTTCTTCCCGGATTGTCATTTGACCATGAAATTTTCAAATATGATGGATACCCACATTTAAAAAGTGGGTTCATCTTCAATGTCTTGGAGAAAACTAGGATGAAAACCAAGAATATCACTAAGAAATTTAACAATTAAAGAAGAAAATCAAGAATATTACACAAAGAAATAGCAATAATTATGCTTCAATGGTGGAGCTTATAAAGAGGAAGAAGTGAAAGAATAGCCATTCCTTAAGGCTTTTTTACCATTAGGGCTGGTTATGTGGCCATTTCTAACCAGCCTCACACGCCATACCCCATTTGAGATCACTTCTTGTGCTATGTGGCAGCTCGGGGGGGTTTCAAAATTCACTTATTCTAGTGTAGGGGTAATTCGAACCAGAGATAGTTTAGGGAGGAAAGTAATAATTCTCAAATAGTTTAGGGGGGTACTAAGGCATTTGCCTATCATTTTTCATTAGAAAACCGTATATCAGAAGTTCCAGAGTTTGGAAAACCATTATGACAGTAACAGCTCAGGACCGGTAGTAAAATAGCATGTCTATATCACAGAAACAATGATAACGATCCTCGCATGATCCCAATAACTGGCTCATAGCCCAACAATGTGCATAACCATCCGACAAGGAGGTTCACCGGCTCAATAGTAGCCAAAAACACAATATACTAATATCAGGTCGGACTAAGCCATAGTCCCGAATCACATTCGATCCCACACTCACAAGAGAGTACGTGTCTCACCGCAATACAGCATCACAAAGTGGTATTCCGAGGTTTTGAACCCGCTGATCATCACCCACACCCATTACTCACCTCGACTCGGCTCGACGACTAATTCATGATGCCCTTGCCACGAGAATCAACCTCCACAGGTGTAGAATCTGATCAAATGTAGTAGAAATACATCAAAATAGGCCAATGGGATTTTACCCAGTCAAAGAAATTCAAATTACCCTAAAAACTACAAAGTTGGCAAAACCCGACTTTCAGTACGCTTCTCAAAAAATTACAAAAGTCGCATATTCGGAATCTTCGTCTCAACATGAGTCCATGCATATACAATTTACCAAAATCGGACTCCATTTGCCCATTCAATCATTGATTTTTCCATAATCTAGGCCTAGGGCTAAAATACCCCATTAATCTCCCATTAACAGTGAAATACTCGAAGATTCCATAATAAAATAACGTAATTAGGCCATAAAACTTACCTCCGATGATTACCCAGTGAAATTCCCTTCAATTCCCGTCAATATCTTCTCTTAGAACTCAAAAATGGAGGTTATGGGTGAATGGTTCGCGAAAACACTGTTCTGATATATTAATATACTGATTGGCAGGCATCTCTATGCGATCGCAGCCACTGGCTCGCGATCACGATGAAGAAACTCACCAGGCTCCAAAATTACTCTACGCGATCGCGACATGCACTATGCGATCGCACTGCTTCAGACCTCAACACTACGCGATCGCACTGCTTCCATTTCCAGACTTACATGATCGCACACAAGACATCGCGATCACGATGCATCCCAACATAACCTTACGCGATCGCATGGGGACCTCCGTGATCACAAAGAAGAAAAATGTTCTGCACTTATTGCAGCAGAAAACAGCAGTGCATTAGGCACAAAATGGTCCGTTTGGACCCCCGAATTCATCCTAAGGCCCCCGGGACCCCAACGAAAACCACCAACCTACTCCAAAACACGATACACACTTGTTCCGATCATAAAAACACGCCCTTAAACATAGAAATCATTGAATTATAGCGGATTCAACTCAAACTTTCGAAACTAACATTCAATCAAAAACCCGAACAAACTACGTCTGAATGACCTGAAAATATGCAGACATATCCAAAATCACATAACGAAGCTACAAGAATTGTCGGAATTCCATTCTGACTCCCGGATAAAAATCTCACCTACCGTTTGGATATCACCAAAATTCAACCTTAGCCAATTCAAGCCTATTTCTATACCGGACCTCCAAATTCAATTTCGATCACTCCCCTAAGTCACAAATCACCTCCTGGAACTAACCAAATCATCAGAATCCGATTCCGAGCCCTCTAACTAAATAGTCAACTCCAGGTTGACTTTCCATATTCAAGCTTCCTTCCAAAAGACTTTTTGCCTCATTTTCAACCAGAATCACTCCTAACTCACCCGATTGACTCTAACATCGACATAAAAGCATTAAACATGTAAATGCAAGGTAACGGGGTTGTAATTCCTGTGACGACGGGCCGGGTCGTCACAACATGACAGCTGTGGCATGCAGCCCGCATGCAGTTCGATCCATTTAGGTACCCGCGCTCACTATAGGTGTTCAGACTCTAGAGGGGGTCCTATAGCCCAAGCGCAATATCAATATCTCACCGCTATGGCGCACAGCCCTATCCATCTTCAATCCATAGATGCACATATGACACTGCTGCGGTATGCAGCCCGATCCATGCTCAGTCCAGAAATACACATAAGCCACTTGGGCAATAGTAAAATAGCAGTTCTCAGCTCAAAACATCAGTAAAATATCATTTAAGTTTTCAAATATTAGAAAGATGGCTGAGTTTGCAAAGCAATATTTAAAACCTTGGACCGAGATCAAATAAGATGCAGTGTAATGCAAAGACAGTGATATCAATCCCTGAAGGATTCAAATAATCGGCATGAAGCCCAAAACATGGCAATCAGCCCAAATCATTATAGCATCAAGCAAGTTTCAGTCAATTATGCAGTAAAACCAACAACCGGGATGGACCAAGTCACAATCCACAACAGTGCTCTACCCCACGCTCGTACCTGGCGTGAAAGTCACCTCAATACAACACTATGATGCGCAAATATGGGGTTTCAAACCCTCAGGACATCATTTACAAGTATTTCTCACCTCGAATAGGTGGAATCTCTAGCTCGTGATGCCTTTGCCCCTCGAATTGGCCTCCACGCGCATCAAATCTAACAAAAATCAGAGAGAATACATCACAATATGCCAATGGGACAATACCCAATAAAAACAATCCAAATACAGCAAAAATATTAAAACTAGCAAAACCTGAGCCCTGGGCCCACTTCTCAAAAAATTACAAAACTCACATTACTGGATTCCTCGTCTCACCACGATTCCATACATAACAAGAACTCCCAAATCCGAGCTCAAATGGCCTATCAAATCCCAATTTGAAATATCAAAAACTCAAGCCCTAATTCATCAATTTTAGGCTTAATTTCCATGAATTACTAGACTGATTTCACAATATAACCTTGTTTTAAGTTCAAAAATCTTACCTCCAATCGATTCCCATCGAAACCCTCTTCAATCTCCACCAAGAAGCTCACAAAACGACCAACCATGGAGGAAACATGACCCAAAATCACGGAAATGAGCTTTTAAAACATTCTGCCCAACTCTATAATTTTCTTCTATGCAGTCGCCGACCAAGTCTTGCAATCGCAATGCCCAAATATTCCCCAGCCTCAAAATGAACTATGCGATCGCAGCCACACATATTGGATCGCACTACTTTAAGACACAAGCCTTTACGAATGTAGACAACCTTATGTGATCCCACAGAAGAACTCAGGTGGCCCCTCACTTCCACTATGCGATCGCATTACACTATTGCGATCAACCTGCCCAGACACTTCTATTCGATCACGTCCATACTATTGCCATCACATTGGCTTAAATCCTACAAAACTTGATTCTGCAATTTTTCCAACTCCTAAAAGTTACAAATGGTACGGTTGACCATCCGAAATCATCCCGAGGCCCCCGGGACCTCAACCAAAAGCACCAACATATCCCATAACATCATTCAAACTTGTTCCAATCATCAAGACACATCAAACAACAATAAAATCATCAATTCTCATCGAATTCAAGCCTAAGTTCTTTAAAAACTTCCGAAATGCACTTCTGATCAAGAACCCAACCAAACGATGTCCGAATGACCTGAAAATTGGAAGACATATCCAAAGTCACCTAACAAAGTTGCTGCAACTCTTAGAATTCCATTCCGACCCTCGGATCAAAATCTGACCTATCAACCAGAATTTGTCAAAATACTAACTTTCGCCAATGCAAGCCTAATTCTACACCTGACCTCCAAAATCAATTATGATCGTGCTCCTAAGCCATAAATCACCTCCCGAAGCTAACCAAATCACCGGATATCACATCCGAGCCCTATAACTTATAAGTCAATGTCTGGTTGACTTTTCCAACTTAAGCCTTCCTGAAAGAGTCTGAGTGTCTCATTTTCCACAAATACCAATCCAAATCAACTCTAACACACCACATACTGGTAATAAAACATGAAGAAGCATAAAACGGGGAATATAGAGTAGTAAAACATAAGACAATGGGTCGGGTCGTCACATCCACGCCAAGTTAAACCAACGCTCGTCCTCGAGCGTACCTAGAGTTGTACTAGAAGCAACCCAATATCTGAATGACCTTACCAAGCATATACCCGGGGTAATCCCTCGTCCCCCTATCTTGCATAGGTCCGATAACACAATATAATTGAAATTTCATAGTCCATCTAAACCATAAACTGTAGAACCATATTGCACTTTCCGAAATCATACACAAGATCAAAACCTCATTTCTATACTCAGAGTAAACCCGAACTAGCTGTACTAACCCATACCTGCGACCTCAAGTGAGACCATATGCCATACCATGCAATCCAACACTTGAAACGATGGACTACATTCACATGAATTGCCCACCATAACCAAATACCGATAGAAAAACATTTTATTAACTGAAGTCTTATTCAAACACTTTCATATACTGCCAATGGCAACTGAAACACGCGATAAACTGTAACCATATCTCATATCAACCATTCATGAAGCCACTTCCCTTGACTAATATCATATTAGATTTTCGGGTCAAACCTCAATATTATCTTTTTAACAAGCCGAAATCAAACATGTCTGTATTCTTGAATGACTCCAACGATCACCTCGAATCCAACATACCACTCTGGTGATATGACACCTCAATACAGGCTTAAGCCATAACTTGCATAATACACACACCAACCAGAAATGATCTGAATATACTCAAATCACGAAAAATAACTCATATAAAGGAGTTGTACCTCAAGCTCATCAGTACCATCACAACACAAGGCTCAGACCCTGTCTCACATCATAAAAATACAACACATGAATCTATCCTGAAAGGTCATATCTCCACGCAACCTCGCTACAACGGGCGATCCTATCCAAACACAATTGCACATGGAATACATCAAGTCGTTATGATCAAAATCGACACTCACGTACATCTAATGTCTTAAACCAAAGCAATTCATTACACCCACGGTGAAACAGATAACATACGACACACAACTCGATAGGCCATAACTAATACTCTATTGATTGAGCAACACTCAATTACTCTTCCTACTCGACTTCCACTATGAATCATGTGATGACCTGGCTCGTCATCATGGTAATTACCACCCCGTTACCTTGCATTTATGTGTTTCGTGCTTTTATATCAGTGTTAGAGTCTATCAGGTGAGTTAGGAGTAATTTGGATTGAAAATGGGGCAAATAGCCTCTTTGAAGGAAGCTTGAATATGGAAAGTCAACCTGGAGTTGACCATTTAGCTAGAGTGCTCAGAATCGGATTCTGATGTTTGGTTAGTTCCGGGAGGTAATTTTTGACTTAGGGGAGCGATCGGAATTGAATTTGGAGGTTCGGTGTAGAAATAGGCTTGAGTTGGCTAAGGTTGAATTTTGGCGAAATTCGAATGGTAGGTGAGATTTTGATCTGGGGGTCGGAATGGAATTCGGATAATTTCTGTAGCTTCGTAATGTGATTTTGGATATGTCTATAAATGTTTTGGTCATTTGGTCGGGTTTTTGATCATATGTGTAATTCGGAAAGTTTTAAGGAATTTAGGCTTGAATTCGATGTGAATTGTGAGTGTTGGTGTTGTTAGACGTGTTTTGAGGGTTAGAGCAAGTTTGAATAAGGTATTAGGATATGTTGGTGTGATTGGTTGAGGTCCCGGGGGCCTCGGGGTGTTTTCAGGTGGTTAAACGGAAGAAATCATGGAAATTGCAGGTTGATCAATTCTGGTTCTGTCGTTTTCGCCCCTGTGGAAATTAGGGCGTAGAGGCGCTTAGGTTCGCGGAAGCGGATCTTGTTCCGCGGAGGTGGCATCACTTGCACGTAATCATGACCGCAGAAGCGGTGTAGGGTCGAGAGGTGAAGATCCGCAGAAGCGAAGGGTCGATCGCCTAGGCGGGACCGTAGAAGCGGTCCTTGATCGCTGAAGCGGAACCATCGGAGCGATCACAGGTGCGCGGAAGCGGTATCGAGTGTTTTTGAGTTAAATCGAAGAAGCAGTTGTTTATTTTTAGAAGCAGACGCGCATAGGCGGTCCGAAGCTCGCAGTAGCGGAAGCGGCCAGCCAGGCCTGGAATCGCAGAAGCGACCAGCTGGTCGCTGAAACAGAATTGTAGAAGCGGGATTTGACAGCAGAAGCGGAAAACGCAGAAGGATTAATAATATCAGAAGTAGAAATTGCAGAACATTCTAAAACATTTAGGGCTCGGTCTAAAGAGGCGATTTGGGCGATTTTGAAGGGAAATTCAAGGAGATTCTTCAGGTAATCAACTATGGACTCAAATTATGATTTGTATTGATAAGTTATGCAATTATCTCGTGAAATTGAAGAAATTTGGGGTATATTATAGAGGTTTTCACCCTAGGCTTGAATTATAAAACATCAAGGGTTTGAATGGGCAAATGGAGTCTGAATTTGGTAAATTTTATATGCTTAGACTCGTGTTGATATGAGGGTTCCGAATATGTCACTTTTGTAATTTTTTGAGAAGTGTACCAAAAGTCGGGTTTTGGCAACTTTGTAGTTTTTGGTGTAAATTGAGTTGTTTCGACTGGGTATCATCCCATTGGCCTAATTTGATGTGTTTCTACTATATTTGACAATATTCTACGCATGCGGAGCTTGATTCTCGTGGAAAAGGCATCGCAGACTAGTTGTCGAGCCGTATTGAAGTGAGTAATGGATATGGGTGATGACCAGCGGGTTCGAAACCCCGGTATAGCACTTTGTGATGTTGTATAGCGGCGAGACACGTACTCTCTTGTGAGTGCAGGGTCAATTATGATTTGGGGACTATGGCTTAGTGCGACCTGTTGATACTGTATTATGATATTGGCTATTCTTGAGCCGTTGAACCTCCTTCTCGGATGGTTGCATATTATATTGTTATATTGGCTACTCTTGAGCCGTTGAACCTCCTTCTCGGATGGTTGAGTACATTTATGGGATGTGAGCCAGTTATTGGGATCCTGCGAGGATCGTTATCATTGTTCTGTGATATTGACATGCTAGTTTTACTACCAGTCCGTAGCTATTACTGTTATCATGATTTTTTCCAATCTCTGGAGCTTTGACACACCGTGTTCAACTGAAAAATGATAAAAGAGTTTTCAAAACTACTTTTGAGCCTACGAGGCTGCATTTGCATATTAGTTGACTGGTAGTGGATCGGGCTGCGCGCCATAGCGTATATTCATATTGTCCTTGGGCTGTAGGAGCCTCTCCAGAGTGTGAACCCCCACAGTGAGCACGCGTACCCAAATTGGATCGGGCTACGCGCCGTAGCGGTCATTTCATGCATTGCATTGCATTTAGCTACATCTGCTAGCTGTTATACTGTGTCGTTGATACTTGTTGGCACATTACTATTGATATTAAACTGTTACAGGGTATTGGTTACAGCTTTACATAGTGCTATATTATGGTTTCTTATCTACGCTGTCTTACCCCTGTTCATTACCGTTGAGTCTGGCAGTACTCATTTTACTCCCTGTACCTTGTGTGCAGATCCAGGTGCCTCCCAGCAGTCCTGATTCGGTAGCTGTTCTGAGGCGATTTCTGTGGGATAGTCGAGGTAGCTGCAGAGTCTGCAGGACCTGATATCCCTTCCATTTGTCTTTTCATTGTGTTGCTATTTCTTTTCGCACGGAGTATCTTGTAAAACACTATTGCACTTATGTTATCTGTAGAGGTTCTTGACTTTTGACCCCTCGGTCTATAGGCAGTTGTACTGTTTGGGACTTGATCCATGTATTGGTATTTCTATCTTCATTGACTTATTTTGTTATACTTAAAGTGGATAAAGTGAGTTCCTAGCTCCATGAATGTTGTTGATTGGTCGGGCTGGCCTAGTAGTGTGCTGGGTGCCATCACGACCGGGTTTGGGGTTGTGACAAGTTTGTATCAGAGCCTAGGTTTACTAGGCCTCATGAATCTTGAGCCGGTTAGTTGAGTCTTGTGGGCCGGTATGGGGACGCCTGTACTTATCCTCGGGAGGCTGCGAACCTTTAGGAAACACTTCACATTTCTTAAACTCGATAGTTCGATGTTGTTGTTCTAAGAACTGAACTTCTATATTTTATTCTCTCGTAGATGGCGAGAACTCGAGCATCAGGACGAGGTGGACGACCTCCATTGCCACCTTCCAGAGGCCGTGGGAGCGATCGTGCTAGAGGTGGAGGTAGGGCAGCTGAGGCAGTGCTAGCTGACCCGCCAATTGTACCTGTTCAGGAGCAGCCCCCAGTGGTTGATGCTCCAACGGCCCCAGTTCAGGCCCAGACTGTATCTATTGCTATTCTTGGTCTTCAGGAGACTCTGGCACAGATATTATCGGTGTGTTTCGGATTGGCTAAGGTAGTATCAGCTACCGCTATTGCAGCGACATCTCAAACAGGGGGTGGTCTGTAGACCCCTGCAGCTCGCACACCTGAGCAGGTAGTTCAGGGACTTCAGACACCGGAGGCGGTCCTCCTCAGGTTGTTACACCAGTTATTCCTCCAACCGCAACAGCTCCAGAGCATATGGTTCAAGCTATGCCCGACGACGAGCAGCGTCGTCTAGAGAGATTTGGTAGACTCCAGCCACCCCATTTCAGCGGCGCTGAGGGCGAGGATGCCCAGGGCTTCTTAGATAAGTGCCAGAGGATGCTACGTACGACTGGTATTCTTGAGTCTAGCAGAGTTTCATTCACTACTTTTTAGTTTACTGGTCCAACGTTTGACTGGTGGGAGGAGTTTGAGAGGCGTAGGCCTGCGGGAGCAGCACCTCTCACCTGGCAGGAGTTTTCTACTCTCTTCCTAGAGAAGTATGTACCTCAGTCCCGTCGTGAGGAGCTTCGTCGCCAGTTTGAGTAGTTGGTTCAGGGCGACATGTCAGTGACCTAGTATGAGCTGAGATTCATGCAATTGTCTAGGCATGCCATATGGATGATCCCTTCTGATAAGGATTAGGAGGTTCATTGTTAGCCTCAACTACTCCATCTGCATTCTTATGACCAGAGAGAGGGTTCTATCATCATCTTTTGAGCAGGTTGTGGATATGGCACGCTCCATTGAGGTGGATCGTCGCCGAGAGAGAGAGGAGCGGGAGGCCAAGAGGCCTCGTGGTTCTGGTAGCGTCAGTGGTGCTCCATCTAGAGGGCATTTTCAGCAGGGCAGAGGTCGCTCATCTGGACCTTCTCATTTAGGCTGCCCTAAGCAGAGTAGAGTTTCTTATGGTCTTGGTCGATAGGGATTCCATTAGGGCACTCTTCACTTAGTGCCCTCCCAGCCCAGAGTGCAACACCTACTTCTTCAGCCCAGGGTTTTTCTGTGGTGAAGGGTTCCCTTCAGTCCCCTTCTCTAGCACTAGGTAGCTGTTATGAGTGTGGCGAGTTTGGCCACATGAGGAGGCAGTGCCCTCGGCTTCATAGGGACAGGGCTCAACAGAGGGATCAACCCTCCTTTTTAGCACCATCTTAGGCTAGTAGAGGTGGAGGTCAGTTTTCTCGTGGTCGCCCTAGGGGCGAGGAGAGATCCAGTGGAGGCTAGGCACGATTCTATGCACTCCCTGACAGGCATGATGCAGTTGCCTCCGATGCAGTGATTACAGGTATCATTTCTGTCTATCACAGAGATGCCTCTGTTCTATTTGATCCAGGGTCCACATATTCCTATGTGTCATCTTATTTTTCTCATCATTTGGGTGCGACTCGTGGAAGTCTTGATTTACTTGTTCATGTATCCACCCCCGTGGGTGATACGATTATTGTGGATCATGTCTATAGATCCTATGTTATTTCTATTGGGGCTCTGGAGACCCAGGCAGATCTGTTATTGTTGGGGATGGTGGACTTTGATGTGATATTGGGTATGGACTGGTTGTCTCCGTACCATGCTATATTGGACTGTCATGCTAAGATACTTATGTTGGCTATTCATGGTATTTCTCAGATTGAGTGGTGGGGCTCGACTGATTTTGTCCCTAGCCGTGTTATTTCATTTTTAAAGGCTCAGAAAATGGTTGAAAATGGGTGTTTTGTCATACTTAGCATTTGTGAGAGATGTAGGAGCTGAGTCTCCTAGCATTGACTATGTACCTGTTGTGAAAGAACAGCCGTTTCTTATGGCTTTTTTACCATTAGGGCTGGTTATGTGGCCATTTCTAACCAGCCTCACGTGCCATACCCCATTTGAGATAACTTCTTGTGCTATGTGGCAGCTCGGGGGTTTCTAAATTCACTTATTCTAGTGTAGGGGGTAATTCGAACCAGAGATAGTTTAGGGAGGAAAGTAATAATTCTCAAATAGTTTAGGGGGGTACTAAGGCATTTTGTCTATCATTTTTCATTAGAAAACCGTATATCAGATGTTCCAGAGTTTGGAAAACCATTATAACAGTAACAGCTCAGGACTGGTAGTAAAATAGCATGTCTATATCACAGAAACAATGATAACGATCCTCGCATGATCCCAATTACTGGCTCACAGATCAACAATGTACATAACCATCCGAGAAGGAGGTTCTCCGGCTCAATAGTAGCCAAAAACACAATATAGTAATATTAGGTCGGACTAAGCCATAGTCCCGAATCACATTCGACCCCGCACTCACAAGAGAGTACGTGTCTCACCGCAATATAGCATCACAAAGTGGTATACCGAGGTTTCGAACCCACACCCATTACTCACCTCGACTTGGCTCGACGACTAATTCGCAATGCCCTTGCCACGAGAATCAACCTCCACAGGTGTAGAATCTGATCAAATGTAGTAGAAATACATCAAAATAGGCCAATGGGATGTTACCCAGTCAAAGAAATTCAAATTACCCTAAAAACTACAAAGTTGGCAAAACCCGACTTTTGCTATGCTTCTCAAAAAATTACAAAAGTCGCATATTCGGAATCTTTGCCTCAACATGAGTCAATGCATATACAATTTACCAAAATCGGACTCCATTTTCCCATTCAATCATTGATTTTTCCATAATCTAGGCCTAGGGCTAAAATCCCCCATTAATCTCCCATTAACAGTGAAATACTCGAAGATTCCATAATAAAATAACGTAATAAGGTCGTAAAACTTACCTCTGATGATTACCTAGTGAAATTCCCTTCAATTCCAGTCAATATCTTCTCTTAGAACTCAAAAATAGAGGTCATGGGTGAATGGTTCGTGAAAACACTGTTCTGATACATTAATATACTGACTGCCAGGCATCTCTAGGCGATCGCAGCCACTAGCTCGCGATCACGATGAACAAACTCACCAGGCTCCAAAATTACTCTACGCGATCACGACATGCACTATGCGATCGCACTGCTTCAGACCTCAACACTATGTGATCGCATGCTTACACCCTCGATCGCATTGCTTTAATTTCAAGACTTACACGATCGCACACAAGACATCGCGATCACGATGAATCCCAACATAACCTTACGCGATTGCATGGGGACCTCTGCGATCACGAAGAATTAAAATGTTCTGCACTTATTGCAGCAGAAAACAGCAGTGCATTAGGCACAAAATGGTGTGTTTGGAGCACTGAATTCATCCTGAGGCCCCCGGGACCCCAAAGAAAACCGCCAACCTACTCCAAAATACGATACACACTTGTTCCGATCATAAAAACACGCCCTTAAACACATAAATCATCAAATTATAGCGGATTTAAGCCTAGGATTCAACTCAAACTTCCGAAACTAACATTCAATCAAAAACCCGACCAAATGACGTCTGAATGACCTAAAATTTTGCAGACATATCCAAAATCACATAACGAAGCTACAAGAATTGTCGGAATTCCATTCTGACTCCCGGGTAAAAATCTGACCTACCGTTTGGATATCGCCAAAATTCAACCTTAGCCAATTCAAGCCTATTTCGACCTCCAAATTCAATTCTGATTACTCCTCTAAGTCACAAATCACCTCATGGAACTAACCAAATCATCAGAATCCGATTATGAGCCCTCTAACTAAATAGTCAACTCCAAGTTGACTTTCCATATTCAAGCTTCCTTCCAAAAGGCTTTTTGCCTCATTTTCAACCAGAATCACTCCTAACTCACCCGATAGACTCTAACACAGACATAAAAGCATTAAACATGTAAATGCAATGTAACGGGGTGGTAAATCCTATGACGACGGGCCGGGTCGTCACAACATGACTGCTGCAGCACGCAACCCGATCCATTTAGGTACCCGCGCTCACTATAGGTGTTCAAACTCTAGAGGGGGTCCTATAGCCCCAGTGCAATATCAATATCTCACCGCTGTGGCGCGCAGCCCTATCCATCTTCAATCCATAGATGCATATATGACACTGCTGCGGTATGTAGCCCGATCCATGCTCAGTCTAGAAATACACATAAGCCACTTGGGAAATAGTAAAATAGCAGTTCTCAGCTCAAAACATCAGTAAAATATCATTTAAGTTTTCAAATCTTAGAAAGATG
The DNA here is from genome assembly GCA_032618575.1 of Nicotiana noctiflora. Taxonomy (NCBI): domain Eukaryota; kingdom Viridiplantae; phylum Streptophyta; class Magnoliopsida; order Solanales; family Solanaceae; genus Nicotiana; species Nicotiana noctiflora. Next base: position 85,900 of record JASVEL010010009.1, read on the forward strand.
GCTGAGTTTGAAAAGCAGTATTTAAAACCTTGGACCGAGATCAAATATGTGATGACCTGACCCATCGTCTAAGGTATTATCGCCCCATATTCCCCGTATTATGTTGCTATATGTTTCAATATCAGTATTTGAGTTGATCGGGTAGAATTGGATTGATTTTAATTGGAAATGAGACACTTAGTCTCTTTTAAGAAGGCTTAAATTGGAAAAGTCAACAGGAGGTCGACCTGTGAGTTAGAAGGCTCGTAATTGAATTCCGAAGATTCGGTTAGCTTCGGGTGATGATTTAAGGCCTAGGAGTGCAATCGGAAGTAATTTTGGAGGTCTGGTTAAGAAGCTAGCCTATTTTGGCGAAGTTAGTATTGTGGCGACTTCCGGTTGATAGGTGAGATTTGGATCCGAGGGTCGGAATAGAATTTCGATAGTTTTCATAGCTTCGTTAGGTGATTTGAGATATGTGTACAAAATTTCAGGTCATTCGGACGTGGTTTGGTTGGGTTTTTTATTAAATGCGTGTTTTGGAAGTTTTAGAAGAACTTAGGCTTGAATTCGATGTAATTTGATGGTCTTGGCATTGTTTGATGCATGTCGATGATTGGAACAAGTTTGTATAATGTTTTAGGAGGTGTTGGTATTATTGGTTGAGGTCTCGGGGTGATTTCGGATGGTTAACGGGAATTTTTGAAGTTGGAAAACTTCATAATAGGTGAAGATGTAAATGAGTGTGCACAAGACCTAATTTTGAACGATCATATATGCAGTTATATAAGGAGTTGTGTGAGGATCAACCTATCACATTAAAGCTCTTTGAGTCTAGTTTCGAACGCATCGAACCGTTTGTCATTTCGAGGTGTATACAGAAAGTTATAGTCATTTGACTTATAAGGTGTCGCATGCGCAAAATAGTGCGTGAAGTTTACTTCGCGCATCTGAGGCAGAAAACTCAGCAAAATGCGCGATGTGATGCGCGAAGACGGTGCATTTCGCGCATCTGAAGGATTTTAAGTGTCTTAAGGACCGGAAATAAGAGAAATGGAGTCATTTCTCAAGCCCAGGGATCTCCCAACACCCCCAATTCGACCAAGGCACTCAATTGCACTCCTAAGGTAAGCTTTTAAGTGTGTTTTCATGGTGATTCCTCTTCTCAATCAGTAGTTACAACATGATTTTTGTTGGATTTCATAGGATTTCTTCAAAATCTCAAGAACACCCCAAAGTTGTCTTTCAAGATTTGGTCTACAAGAGGTAATCCTACACCTTAGACTTACACGTATGGTGTTATTATGGGAATATGAGTATGAATCAAGTATTAAAACTTATAGTATGGTTGTTGGAAGCTATAAATCCCCAATTTAAATACATGAACATGGTAGGGATATAAATGTGTATATTTGTTGGAATTTTGTTGGTGTGGGTGTGAATGGTTGATCACACACGTGATGTTAGGAGTATAAATTGCTAAAGAGTGATAGGGAGATGAATTGTAGGTTAATGGTGATAGATGGAGGAACCAATGCTATAGTTAAGAGGTGTAAATATTTATGCATAAAATATGTTTGATAAAAGGCCTAGATGGAACAAGTTATTGGATTTATGACTAATATTGGCCCTATTAAATGTGGTATTGTAGATTGAAGTTACATAACTGTATTGGATCATTGTAGTATCATTAATGGGCGAATTTCATATATGTATGGCTAAAACCCCATCTTTTAGAAATTGAACTTCATCGATGTTTGTATGAATTTGGATAGATTGGAAGCGCGAGGAGGCCGATTGAGGAGCAAAGGTGTCGCGGACTAGTCGTCAAGCCGTATTGAGGTGAGTAATAGATGTGGGTGATGACCAGCGGGTTCGAAACCCTGGTATACCACTTTGTGATGCTGTATAGCGGCGAGACACATACTCTCTTATGAGTGCGGGGTCGATTGTGATTTGGGGACTATGGCTTAGTCTGACCTGTTGATACTGTATTATCATATTGGCTATTCTTGAGCCGTTGAACCTCCTTCTCGGATGGTTGCATATTACATTGTGATATTGGCTATTCTTGAGCTGTTGAACATCATTCTTGGATGGTTGAGTATACTTATGGGCTGTGAGCTAGTTATTAGATCCCGTGAGGATCGTCATCATTGTCTTGTAATATTGACATGCTAGTTTACTACCAGTCCGTAACTATTACTGTTATCATGTTATTTCCAATCTCTAGAACTTTGATATTACTGTTTTCAACTGAAAAATGATAAAAGAGTTTTCAAAACCACTTTTGAGCCGGAGAGGCTACATTTGCATATTAGCTGACTGGTAGTGGATCGGGCTGCACGCTGCAGCGGTATATATGTTGGATCGGACTGCACGACGCAGTAATATTGTGCTTGGGTTGTAGGAGCCCCTCCAGAGTCTAAACCCCCACAGTGAGCACGAGTACGCAAATTGGATCGGGCTACGCGCCGTAGAGGTCATGTCATGCATTGCATTGCATTTAGCTACATCTGCTAGCTATTATACTTGTTGTTAATATTGTTGGTTCTCTACTGTTAATATTGAACTATTATAGGGTATTGGTTACAACTTTACATAGTGTTTTATTGTGGATTTCTTATCTACGATGTCTTACCCCTGTTTATTACCACTGAGTCCGGCAGTACTCACTTTACTCCCTGCACCTTGTGTGTAGATCCAGGTACCTCTCAGCAGACCTGATTCGGTAGCCGCTCGGAGGCATTATGCGGGATAGTCGAGGTAGCTGCAGCGTCCGCAGGACCTGACTCCCCTTCTAGTTGTCTTTTCATTTCATGTTGTCATTTCTTTCCGCACTGAGTTTTGTTTATAAACCTTATTACACTTATGTCCTTTAGAGGTTCTTGACTCTTGACCCTTCGGTCTATGGGAGTTGGCATGTGTTGGGACTTAGTTCCCCAATTCGATATATATATATTTCTCTGTTGCTTTATAATTTAATATGCTTAAATGGGATAAGGCGAGCTCCTAGCTCCATTATGGTTATTGATTGGTCAGGCTGGACTAGTAGTATGCTGAGCGCCATCACGGCCGGATTTGGGGTCGTGACAAGTTGGTATTAGAGCCTAGGTTAATAGGTCTCGCGAGTCATGAGCCGATTGGTAGAATCTCGTGGATCGGTACGGGGACGCCTGTACTTATCCTCGGGAGGCTGCAAACCTTTTAGGAAAGTTTCAAATTCTTGAAATTCTTATCGTGCGGCCTTGATTCAGCTTGAGATGTAATTCTTGAAACTCCTTCTACATGATTGTAAGTACACTCGAGTGCTTAGTGATAAATTTTCCTTGATGGCTTATGATTCCCCAATCGAGGGACGAGGTATAATCTCTTTGAGTTCATGTTGGGCCTGTCTGGAGGACTGGAGGCCAAATCCTTGTCTATGGCTTGAGCACCAAGTTGCTAATTTCGCAAGCTGGTATTATGAAGTTCATACGATCGGTATTGATCGGAATTGTGAAAATGGCAGTTTGATAATGGGAGAGCTGTAAGGTATTCGGTTCTTATTGTAATTTTATATGTAGCCCTAGCTATGGGCGTGAGAAATATGTTCATTTCCTCATAGCGGAAATGTAAAGTGCACTACGTGTGGTAGTATGAGTTCAGACGCAGGAAGACCAAATTGGTTGTGCTAGGTGTATCATGGTGAAAGGTATATGTGTTATGATTTGAGCAGGTGCAGCGTATGTTCATGTACTAAAGCTGATGATATAATTGTGCAGTATAGAGATGTATGTTGTTGATGTGCATTGTGATGTCTCGTCGAGCTGCGGATGTATTGTTAGGATGATTTTGGTGATTCGTTGGCAGGTGGATAGGCCAAATTACAGAGGAAACTGTGTCGATATTTCTGAAAAATTTGGGGGCTTAGAAAATAATTTTGTCACCTGGAGAATAGGCTTAAATGGTATGTGTATAAATGCAAGAGTTGCAAAAGAGTTAAGGTATGTGATGAATCGAATCTCCGCCGAAGCTTGTAAATGACTTGAGTTTAATCTAACTAGAACGTTGTGGCATCAATTGAGAAAGAATGCTGTGAGGGGCTAAAAGTGCCTTGACGTATATGGCTTCGAGCTAAGTTGGGAAGGTTGCTATTGACTAGCTGATTGCACTGTTGTGTGCTATGTTGGTCATGTCTCTGGATATGTTGGGAAATTTTGATAAATGTTATGGTGCTTCGTAGATGTGAAGAAATACTAGGATGTTTTGAACTTTTGTTGGTAAAGAATGTTCGGTGTATAGAAAAGAAACGTAGCTAATTGTATCTGAATGTAATCATGTTCTGCGGTGTTAGAGTTCTAGTAAGGCACGAGTGGTTCTGTTCAATAAGGCAGTTAAATTATAACCGATTGAGGGTGAATGACACCCGAGAATTATTTTACGGTGTTCAAGATTTTGCTTGTAACGGTAAGGTGTCTTAAGATTGGGTACGTGGCTAGAGACCGTGGTTTCGTTAAAAGAAATCGAGACTTTCGATATGTTATGTGGATGATGAGATTCTATGTGTCTATATTGGAGAGTAATGATAATGAATTCAAAAAAATTGCAGGAAGTTCTTCAAGGTAAAGTGTTGTATATTGTGGTACCTTGGGGAAACATCTTAGGGAGTATTCAGCGGACTGTGAGTCTTAGACGGTGTGGTCTTATGTACGAGTCTCGTGTGGTGATCGGAGTTGATGTATTATGATGCTACAGTAAAGGCTAATATTCAATTAAAGATGAATCAGAAAGGAAACTAGGTAAATGGAACAACTTGTTAGTAAATTGGAACGGTATGAAAAGGGCACGAGTAACTCCTGGTGTGTGTTCGAGGTAATGAGCCTTGCAGTTATGGTGCAACAAAGCCCTTGATGTGCTGGCAGTTGCGTAGCTTGATGTGGGTAAAGGACTCAGTCCTGGCAGTTAAGCATATGCAATGAATGGGAGGAAATAATTATGATGTGTTTTATCATGGTTTGAAAATGAGTATATTCCTATCGGTATGTGAAGCATGGAATGGGTAATGAGTTTTCTCTATATGGGATCATGAAAGTTCTTGTCTGGTTGAGTACGCCGATGTTTGTGGCGTACGAAAGGAATATGAATTTCCATGTTATCGTAGTGTGGTATGGTATATGCGACGTGTTATGGAAAGTTGATAATGGTATATTCAAGGCTTTGAGATTTGTTCATATTATATGGGAAGTCATTAAAGTCCCCTAGCAGCGTGGGCAGCTGCAGATAATCTGGGAATCAAGCTTCCTGGTGATTAAGGAAAATGGTACTACTATCCTAGTGATTTGGCAGAGTATATGGTCAAAAGGGCAAGATGATGTAAACTGATAATATCTAGTGGTATTGTGGTATCCTTCTGTTGGATGGACAATGATGATTGAGTTGTTGTTGGCATAGGGAAATTTCTGAATGGCGTACGTGGTATGAATGGATGCTTGATGTGTTTTACGTGTTCGTATAGTGGAAAGTGAGATCAGGCATAGTGATCCATGTGTTACATATGTGTTGGAGACTAGAAGTTCTCGTAATCTGCCTACACAGTGGTGGTATATCGTGTGTATCGGCACCGTTTAGTGGTTATTGGAAATTGGACGCCCTAGTGGCTATTTTGTTACTTGATATGACGAATTTGAATAATGATATATGATTGCATGCTGGTTGTCATAAGTCAGGTTGTCTAGACTAATATGATATGGACTATATCAGAAAAATGTCACAACTGCGTGGCAGAGCGCATCGGATCATGCTCCAGCAGGGTGGATGTACCCTAGGGCCAGCGGACGGCTGGTAGGTATTGCCTTGTCAGTTGGGCCTTCGTGGCGGATGTCAGTGTAGAGGTACCTACCATTGAGTCAACTCCAGTATTGAGGAACTTTGTCAGATGCGTTTCATGTGGCCGAGCTTGAGGATATATATATAAGTTTGTTGCAATGAGAAACTTGACTCGATGTTCATTTCCCTTGCTAGATGTATTCGTGGATTGGGTGGCACGCCACCACAGGTATTGTATTTGGATCGGGTGGCACGCCGCCACATGTATGGTATCAGGATCGGGTGGCACGCCGCCACGGGTATGGTATCTAGATCGGGTGGCACGCCGCCACGGGTATGTTATTGGAACGGGTTGCACGCCGCAACAGTGTAATGTGAAAATAGAGTTAGTTATATGTTACCTGGTATACAATACTTCCTGGCTTATGAGGAAAAGTCTGTATTGAGTATCGCTCGGCAAATGGCACATCGGTTGTGTCCTTTCAGGATTTGATAGCATACGTTAATTGTTTCACCGTATGTGAGATTTATTGCTTGAGTTTAGACCTAAAAATGTGTGTGGCTGACCGTTTTGAGCATGGTGACTTGAGGTGCTCCATGAGTAATAGTGTTTGGATAGAATCATGAGTCGTGGCAAGTCCACGTGATGTTATGACCTTTCGAGAATGAGTCATGCACTCCATTCCTATGATGTGAGATGGGATCTCAGTTATATGTCATGATGGTACAAAGGAATTGAATTATAGCCCTGTTGTTGGAGTCAGTTGTCATAATTTGAGTATGTTCAGATGTTTCTTATGGAGCCTGTGTTTTGCTCGTCACGGCTTAGGCCGGTGTTGATGTGTCATATCACCAGTGCGGTGTGTTATAACCGAAATGATCATTTGAGTCATTAATGAATGCGAGCATATGTGATTTCAGTTAGTTTGAAAGGTAGTATCGAGATTTGGCTCCAAAATCTGTTGTGGTATCAACTAAAAGGGAAATAGATTCATGAATGGTTGACCTGAGAGATGGGTTTGATGTATCGCGTATTCGGTTGCCATGAGCAGGATATGAAGGTGTTGGAATAAGACTCTATCTAATGAGAAAGGTTTTTCTTCTAGTATTTGGTTATTGTGGCCCATTTGTCATGATTAGGGATATGACTTCGGAGAGTGCAATGTGGTTTATGGTTCAAATAGACTCTAGAAATTCAGCCATACTGTGTTATTGGACTTATGATATACAGGGTGAAGTGGTATCACACCTAGTATATGCTTGGTAAGGCTATTCAGCTATTGGGAAGCTTCTAGTACAACTCAGGGTCCGCTCGAGGACGAGCGTCAACTTAAGTTGGGGAGAATGTGATGACCCGACCCATCGTCTAAGGTATTATCGCCCTGTTTCCCCCGTATTATGTTGCTATATGTTTCAATATTAGTATTTGAGTTGATCGGGTAGAATTGGATTGATTTTAGTTGGAAATGAGACACTTAGTCTCTTTTAAGAAGGCTTAAATTGGAAAAGTCAACAGGATGTTGACTTGTGAGTCAGAAGGCTCGTAATTGAATTCCGATGATTCGGTTAGCTTCGGGTGATGATTTAAGGCTTAGAAGCGCAATCGGAAGTAATTCTGGAGGTCCGGTGAAGAAGCTAGCCTATTTTGGCGAAGTTAGTATTTTGGCGACTTCCGGTTGATAGGTGATTTGGGATATGTGTACAAAATTTCAGGTCATTCGGACGTGGTTTGGTTGGGTTTTTTATTAAATGTGTGTTTTGGATGTTTTAGAAGAACTTAGGTTTGAATTTGATGTAATTTGATGTTCTTGGTATTGTTTGATGCATGTTTATGATTGGAACAAGTTTGTATGATGTTTTAGGAGGTGTTGGTATTATTGGTTGAGGTCTCGGGGGCCTCGGGGTGATTTCGGATGGTTAACAGGAATTTTTGAAGTTGGAAAACTTCATAATAGGCGAAGATGTAAATGAGTGTGCACAAGACCTCACTTTGAACGATCATATCTCCTGTTATTTAAGGAGTTGTGTGAGGATCAACATATCAAATTAAATATCTTTGAGTCTACTTTCCAACACATCAAACCGTTCGTCATTTGGATGTGTATACAGAAAGTTATGGTCATTTGACTCATAATGTGTCGCATGAGCGAAATAGTGCGCGAAGTTTACTTCGCGCATACTTCGCGCATCTGAGGCAGAATACTCATCAAAATGCGCGAAGTGATGCGCGAAGACGGTGCGTTTTGCGCATCTGAAGGATTTTAAGTGTCTTAAGGACCGGAAATAAGAGAAATGGAGTCATTTCTCAAGCCTAGGGTTCTCCCAACACCCCCAATTCGACCAAGGCACTCAATTGCACTCCTAAGGTAAGCTTTTAAGTGTGTTTTCATGGTGATTCCTCTTCTCAATCACTAGTTACAACATGATTTTGGTTGGATTTCATAGGATTTCTTCAAAATCTCAAGAACACCCCAAAGTTGTCTTTCAAGATTTGGTCTACAAGAGGTAATCCTTCACCTTAGACTTACACGTATGGTGTTATTATGGGAATATGAGTATGAATCAAGTATTACAACTTATTGTATGGTTGTTGGAAGCCATAAATCCCCAATTTAAATACATGAACATGGTAGGGATTTAAATGTGTATATTTGTTGGAATTTTGTTGGTGTGGGTGTGAATGGTCGATCACACACGTGATGTTAGGAGTATAAATTGCTAAAGAATGATAGGGAGATGAATTGTTGGTTAATGGTGATAGTTGGAGGAACCAATGCTATAGTTAAGAGGTGTAAATATTTATGCATACAAGATGTTTGATAATAGACCTAGATGGCACAAGTTATGGGATTTATGACTAATATTGGCCCTATTGAATGTGGTATTGTAGATTAAAGTTACATAACTGTATTGGATCATTGTAGTATCATTAATGGACGAATTTCATATATGTATGGCTAAAACCCTATCTTTTAGAAATTGAACTTCATCGATGTTTGTATGAATATGGATAGATTGGAAGTGCGAGGAGGCCGATTGAGGAGAAAAGGCATCGCGGACTAGTCGTCGAGCAGTATTGAGGTGAGTAATAGATGTGGGTGATGACCAGCGGGTTCGAAACCCCGGTATACCACTTTGTGACGCTGTATAGCGGCAAGACACGTACTCTCTTGTGAGTGCAGGGTTGATTGTGATTTGGGGACTATGGCTTAGTCCGACCTGTTGATATTGTATTATAATATTAGCTATTCTTGAGTCGTTGAACCTCCTTCTCGGATGGTTGCATATTACATTATGATATTGGCTATTCTTGAGCCGTTGAACATCCTTCTTGGATGGTTGAGTATACTTATGGGCTGTGAGCCAGTTATTGGATCCCGTGATGATCATTATCATTGTCTTGTGATATTGACATGCTAGTTTACTACCAGTCCGTAACTATTACTGTTATCATGTTATTTCCAATCTCTGGAACTTTGATATTACTGTTTACAACTGAAAAATGATAAAAGAGTTTTCAAAAACACTTTTGAGCCTGCGAGGCTACATTTGCATATTAGCTAACTGGTAGTGGATCGGACTGCGTGCCACAGCGGTATATATGTTGGATTGGACTGCACGCAGCAGGTGTGATATTAATATTGTGCTTGGGATGTAGGAGCCCCTCCGGAGTCTGAACCCCCACAGTGAGCACGGGTACCCAAATTGGATCGGGCTACGCGCCGTAGCGGTCATATCATGCATTGCATTGCATTTAGCTACATCTGCTAGCTGTTATACTGTTTTACTATTGTTGGCTCTCTACTGTTGATATTGAACTGTTATAGGGTATTGGTTACAGCTTTGCATAGTGTTTTATTATGGATTTCTTATTATGCTGTCTTACCCATGTTTATTACCACTGAGTCTGGCAGTACTCACTTTACTCCATGCACCTTGTGTGCAGATCCAGGTACCTCTCAGCAGACCTGATCCGGTAGCCGCTGAGAGGCATTGTGCGGGATAGTTGAGGTAGCTGCAGCGTCCGCAGGACCTGACCCCCCTTCTAGTTGTCTTTTCATTTCATGTTGTCATTTCTTTCCGCACTGAGTTTTGTTGTAAACCTTATTACACTTATGTTCTTTAGAGGCTCATGACTCTTGACCCTTCGGTCTATAGGAGTTGGCATGTGTTGGGACTTGGTTCCCCGATTCCATATATATATATATATTTCTCTGTTGCTTTATAATTTGATATGCTTATATGGGATAAGGTGAGCTCCTAGCTCCGTTATGGTTATTGATTGGTCAGGTTGGCCTAGCAGTGTGCTGGGCGCCATCACGACCGGATTCGGGGTCGTGACAAAATAAGATGCAGTGTAATGCAAAGACAGTGATATCAATCCCTGAAGGATTCAAATAATTGGCATGAAGCCCAAAAGATGGCGATTAGCCCAAATCATTACAGCATCAAGCAAGTTTCAGTCAATTATGCAGTAAAACCAACAACCGAGACGGACCAAGTCACAATCCACAACAGTGCTCTACCCCACGCTCGTACCTGGTGTGCAAGTCACATCAATACAACACTATGATGCACAAATATGGGGTTTCAAACCCTCAGGATATCATTTACAAGTATTTCTCACCTCGAACAGGTGGAATCTCTAGCTCGCGATGCCTTTTCCCCTCGAATCGGCCTCCACGCGTATCAAATCTAACCAAAATCAGAGCAAATACATCACAATATGCCAATGGGACAACACCCAATCAAAAACAATCCAAATACAACAAAAATCTTAAAACTAGCAAAACCTGAGCCCTGGGTTCACTTCTCAAAAAATTACAAAACTCACATTACTAGATTCCTCGTCTCGCCTCGATTCCATACATACCAAGAACTCCCAAATCCGAGCTCATATGGCCTATCAAATCCCAATTTAAAAAATCAAAAACTCAAGCTCTAATTCATCAATTTTAGGCTTAATATCCATGAATTTCTAGACTGATTTCACAATATAATCTTGTTTTAAGTTCAAAAATCTTACCTCCAATCGATTCCCATTGAAACCCTCTTCAATCTCCACCAAGAAGCTCGCAAAACGACCAACCATGGAGGAAAACTGACCCAAAATTGCGGAAATGAGCTTTTAAAACATTCTGCCCAACTCTATAATTTTCTTCTATGCGGTCGCTGACCAAGTCTTGCAATCGCAATGCCCAAATATTCCCCAACCTCCAAATGAACTATGTGATCGCAGCCACACATATTGGATCGCACTACATTAAGACACAAACCTTTGCGAATGTAGACAACCTTATGTGATCCCACAGAACAACTCAGGTCCCCTCACTTACACTATGCGATCGCATTACACTATTGCGATCAACCTGCCCAGACACTTCTATGCGACCGCGTCCATGTTATTGCCATCACATTGGCTTAAATCCTGCAAAACCTGATTCTGCAATTTTTGCAACTCCCAAAAGTTACAAATGGTACGATTGACCATCCGAAATCATCCCGAGGCCCCCGGGACCTCAACTAAAAGCACCAACATATCCCATAGCATCATTCAAACTTGTTCCAATCATCAAAACACATCAAACAACAATAAAATCATCAATTCTCATCGGATTCAAGCCTAAGTTCTTTAAAAACTTCCGAAATGCACTTCTGATCAAGAACTCAACCAAACGATGTCCGAATGACCTGAAAATTGGAAGACATATCCAATTTCACCTAACAATGTTACTGCAACTCTCGGAATTCCATTCCGACCCTCGGATCAAAATCTGACCTATCAACCGGAATTCGTCAAAATACTAACTTTTGCCAATTCAAGCCTAATTCTACACCGGACCTCCAAAATCAATTATGATCATGCTCCTAAGCCATAAATCACCTCTCGAAGCTAACTGAATCACCGGAAATCACATCCGAGCCCTATAACTCATAAGTCAATGTCTGGTTGACTTTTCTAACTTAAGCCTTCCTTAAAGAGTCTGAGTGTCTCATTTTTCACCAATACCAATCCAAATCAACTCTTACACACCACATACTGGTAATAAAACATGAAGAAGCATAAAACGGGGAAAACAGAGTAGTAAAACATGAGACGATGGGTCGGGTCGTCACATCCTCCCCAACTTAAACCAACGCTCGTCCTCGAGCGTACCCAGAGTTGTACGAGAAGCAACCCAATATCTGAATGACCTTACCAAGCATATATTCGGGGTAATCCCTAGTCACCCTATCTCGCATAGGTCTGATAACACAATATAACTGAAATTTCATAGTCCATCTAAACCATAAACTGTAGAACCATATTGCACTTTCCGAAATCATACACAAGATCAAAACCTCACTTCTATACTCAGAGTAAACCCAAACTTGCTGTAATAACCCATACCTGCGACCTCAAGTGAGACCATATGCCATACCACATAATCCAACACTCGAAACGATGGCCTACATTCATATCAATTGCCACCATAACCAAATACCGATAGAAAAACATTTTATTAACTGAAGTCTTATTCAAACACTTTAATATACTGCCAATGGCAACTGAAACACGCGATAAACTGTAACCATATCTCAGATCAACCATTCATGAAGCCACTTCCCTTGACTAATATCATAATAGATTTCCTGGTCAAACCTCAATATTATCTTTCTATCAAGCCCGAGATCAAATATGTCTGTATTCTAGAATGACTCCAACGATCACCTCGAATCCAACACACCACTCTGGTGATATGACACCTCAATACAGACTTAAGCCACAACTTGCATAATACATACACCAACCAGAAATGATCTGAATATACTCAAATCATGAAAAATAACTCATACAAAGGAGTTTTACCTCAAGCTCATCAGTACCATCACAACACAAGGCTCAGACCCCGTCTCACATCATAAAAATACAACACCTGAATCTATCCTGAAAGGTCATATCTCCACGCAACCTCGCTACAACGCGCGATCCTATCCAAACACTATTGCTCGTGGAATACATCAAGTCGTTATGATCAAAATCGACACTCACGTACATCTAATGTCTGAAACCAAAGCAATTCATTACACCCACGGTGAAACAGATAACATACGACACACAACTCGATAGGCCATAACTAATACTCCATTTACTGAGCAACACTCAATTACTCTTCCTACTCGACTTCCACTATGAATCTTGTGACGACCCCGCCTGTCGTCAAGGGAATTACTACCCTGTTACATTGCATTTATATGTTTCGTGCTTTTATATCAGTGTTAGAGTCTATCGGGTGAGTTAGGAGTAATTTGGATTGAAAATAGGGCAAATAGCCTCTTTGAAGGAAGCTTGAATATGGAAAGTCAACCTGGAGTTGACCATTTAGCTAGAGTGCTCAGAATCGGATTCTGATGTTTGGTTAGTTCCGGGAGGTAATTTTTGACTTAGGGGAGCGATCGGAATTGAATTTGGAGGTTCGGTGTAGAAATAGGCTTGAGTTGGCTAAGGTTGAATTTTGGCGAAATCCGAATGGTAGGTGAGATTTTGATGTGGGGATCGGGATGGAATTCCGACAATTTCTGTAGCTTCGTCATGTGAGTTTGGATATGTCTATAAATTTTCAGGCCATTTGGTCAGGTTTTTTATCGTATGTGTAATTCGAAAAGTTTTAAGGAATTTAGGCTTGAATTCGATGTGAATTGTGAGTGTTGGTGTTGTTAGACGTGTTTTGAGGTTTGGAGCAAGTTCGAATAAGGTATTAGGATGTGTTGGTATGATTGGATGAGGTCTCGGGGGCCTCGGGGTGTTTTCGGGTGGTTAAACGGAAGAAATCATGGAAATTGTAGGTTGATCAATTCTAGTTCTGTCGTTTTTGGCCCTGCGGAAATTAGGGCGCAGAGGCGCTTAGGTTCGCAGAAGCGGATCTTGTTCTGCGGAGGCGACGTCGCTTGCGCGTAAGCATGACCGCAGAAGCGGTCTAGGGTCGAGAGGTAAAGATCCACAGAAGTGGAGGGTCGATCGCCTAGGTGGGAGTGCAGAAGCGATCCTTGATCGCTGAAGCGCAACTGTTGGAGCGGTCACATGTGCGTGGAAGCAGTATCGAGTGTTTTTGAGCTAAATCGCAGAAGCGGTTGTTTATTCATAGAAGCGGACACGCCTAGGCGGTCTGAAGCTCGCGGAAGCGGAAGTGGCCAGCCAGGCCTGGAATTGAAGAAGCGACCAGTTGGTCGCTGATACGGAATCGCAGAAGCTGGATTTGTCTGCAGAAGCGGAAAACGCAGAAGGATTAATAATATTATAAGTTAGAAATTACAAAACATTCTAAAACATTTAGGGCTCGGTCTAAAGAGGCGATTTGGGCGATTTTGAAGGGAAATTCAAGGAGATTCTTCAGGTAATCAACTATGGACTCAAACTATGATTTGTATTGATAAGTTATGCAATTATCTCATGAAATTGGAGGAATTTGGGATATATTATAGAGGTTTTCACCCTAGGCTTGAATTATAGAAAATCAAGGGTTTGAATGGCCAAATGGAGTCCGAATATGGAATATATATATTCTTAGACTCGTGTTGAGATGAGGGTTCCGAATATGTGACTTTCGTAAATTTTCGAGAAGCGTACCGAAAGTCGAGTTTTGGCAACTTTGTAGTTTTTGGTGTAAATTGAGTTTTTTTGACTAGGTATCATCCCATTGGCCTAATTTGATGTGTTTCTACTATTTTTTACCTGATTCTACACGTGCGGAGCTTGATTCTTGTGGCAAGGGCATCGCGGACTAGTCGTCGAGCCGTATTGAGGTGAGTAATGGATATGGGTGATGACCAGCGGGTTCGAAACCCCGGCATACCACTTTATGACGATGTATAGCGGCAAGACACATACTCTCTTGTGAGTGCAGGGTCAATTGTGATTTAGGGATTGTGGCTTAGTCTGACCTATTGATACTGTATTATGATATTGGCTATTCTTGAGCCGTTGAACCTCCTTCTCGGATGGTTGCGTATTATATTGTGATATTGGCAACTCTTGAGCCGTTGAACCTCCTTCTCGGATGGTTGAGTACATTTATGGGCTGTGAGCCAGTTATTGGGATCCTGCGAGGATCATTATCATTGTTCTATGATATTGACATGCTAGTTTTACTACAAGTCCGTAGCTATTACTGTTATCATGATTTTTTCCAATCTCTGGAGCTTTGACATACCGTTTTCAACTGAAAAATGATAAAAGAGTTTTCAAAACTACTTTTGAGCCTGCGAGGCTGCATTTGCATATTAGCTGACTAGTAGTGGATCGGGTTGCGCGCCACAGCGTATATTCATGATATTGTGCTTGGGATGTAGGAGCCCCTCCGGAGTGTGAACCCACAGAGTGAGCACGGGTACCCAAATTAGATCATGCTACGCGCCGTAGCGGTCATTTCATGCATTGCATTGCATTTAGCTACATCTGCTAGATGTTATACTGTGTTGTTGGTACTTGTTGGTACAGTTACTATTGATATTGAAACTGTTGCAGGGTATTTGATTAAGGATTTACATAGTGCTATATTATGATTTCTTATCTACGTTGTCTTACCCCTGTTCATTACCACTGAGTCTGGAAATACTCACTTTACTCCCCGCACCTTGTGTGCAGATCCATGTACCTCCCAACAGTCCTGATCTGGTAGCTGTTCTGAGGCAATTTCTGTGGGATAATCGAGGTAGCTGCAGAGTCCGCAGGACCTGATATTCCTTCCATCTGTCTTTTCATTGTGTTGCTATTTCTTTCCGCACTGAGTATCTTGTAAAACTCTATTGAACTTATGTTATCTGTAGAGGCTCTTGACTCTTTACACCTTGGTCTATGGGGAGTTGTACTGTTTGGGACTTGATCCCTGTATTGGTATTTCTATCTTCATTGACTTATTTTGTTATGCTTAAATTGGATAAAGTGAACTCCTAGCTCCATGAATATTGTTAGTTGGTCGGGCTGGCCTAGTAGTGTGCTTGGTGCCATCACGATCGGGTTTGGGGTCGTGACAAGTTGGTATAAGAGCCTAGGTTTACTAGGCCTCATGAGTCTTGAGCCGGTCAGTAGTGTCTTGTGGATCGGTACGGGGACGCCTGTACTTATCCTCAGGAGGCTGTGAACTTTTAGGAAACACTTCACATTTCTTAAACTCGCTAGTTCGATCTTGTTGTTCTGAGAACTGAACTTCTATATTCTATTCTCTTGCAGGCGAGAACTCGAGCATTAGGATGAGGTGGACGACCTCTATTGCCACCTGCCAGAGGCCGTGGGCGCGGTCGTGCTAGAGGTGGAGGTAGGGCAGCTGAGGCAGTGCCAGCTGACTCGCCCGTTGTAATTGTTCAGGAGCAGCCCCCAGTGGTTGATCCTCCAACAGCCCCAGTTCAGGCCCAGACTGTATCTATTGCTATTCTTGATCTTCAGGAGACTCTTTCCCGGATATTATCGGTGTGTTCCGGTTTGGCTCAGGTAGTATCGGCTACCGCTATTGCAGCGACATCTCAGACAGGGGGTGGTCAGCATACCTCTGTAGCTCGCACACCTGAGCAGGTTGTTCAGGGGCTTCAGACGCCAGAGGCGGTCCCCGCTCAGGTGGTTGCACCAGTTATTCCTCCAGCTGCACCAGCTCCAGAGCATATGGTTCAGGCTATGCCCGACGACGAGCAGCGTCGTTTTGAGAGGTTTGGTAGACTTCAGCTACCCCATTTCAGTGGCATTGAGGGCGAGGATGCCCAGGGTTTCTTGGATAAGTGTCAGAGGATGCTGCAGACGGCTGGTATTCTTGAGTCCAGCAGAGTTTCATTTATTACCTTTCAGTTTACTAGTCCCGCATTTGATTGGTGGGAGGTGTTTGAGAGGCGTAGGCCTGCAGGAGCAGCACCTC